>PVJS01000754.1:0-25265 GCA_004027185.1 Glis glis
GGAGGCGGAGACCAGAGGATCCGGGTTCGCGGCCAGCCTCAGCTCTCTCTCTCTCTCTCTTTCTCTTTCTCTCTCTCTCTCTCTCCCTGTCTCTCTCTCTCTCTACTTAGTGAGGCCCTCCGCAACTTCGTGAGACCCAGTTTCAAAATAAAGTATAAAAAAAATAGGGCCAGGGGTGTAGTGCGGAGGTAGAACGCCCCTGGGTTTAATCCCCCGGTACCACAAAAAAAAAAAAAAAATAGAATAAGCAGAGCCAGCCAGGCATGGTGGTGCACACCTGTAATCCCAGTACTTGGAGGTTGAGACAAGAGGATTGCAGATTTGAGGACAGCCTCAGCAAGTAGAGAGACTCTCAGCAACCTAGCAAGACCCTGCTTCAAAAATAAAAATAAAAAGGGCTGGGAGAGTAGCTCAGAGGTAGAATGCCCCTGGGTTCAATCTCCAGTACTGTGCAAAAAAAAAAAAAAAAGTAAGCAGAGCCAGGCATGGTGGTGCATGCCTGTAACCCCAATACTTGGGAGGCTGAGATAGGAGTATCACAGGTTTGAGACCAGCCTCAGCAACTTAGTGAGACTCTGTTTCAAAATAAATAAATAAAAAGGACTGGGGGTGTAGCTCAGAGGTATAATACCACTGGGTTCAATCCCCAGTATCCCCCCAAAAAGTATGTGGTGTGTTTTATTTCATTTGCATAATCTAGCTCATAATATGACTGAATTGTATAGATTGTGAATAAGGTTAATAATGAGATAATGAATTTATTAATCTGGTTATTGATACTCTACCACTAGCAGCGTAGCGAATAACTTGTTTTATCTGCTCTACATCAATTCCTTTGTAAAGTGGCTTTTTCTCTACTCTGTGATTGCAGCAGGACTAAGAATCCCAGGCTCCTACTCCCAACCCACTGAAGTAGGAATATGACCCACAATAGGTCAACCAGTTCTCCCATGCAGCAATGCTTAATCTAAGTCATTGGGTGGTAGCTCCCTAAAGAAGGTTGGTCCGTTTCTGCGGCTGGAGCCCCTGACCCCTGGCTCCTGTTTTCCAGCTCTTGTTTTCAATCCTGGCACCCTTCACCACCCTTCTAATAACTCTCCTTTTCTTGTTTCAGTAGTCAGAGTCAATTTCTATTGCTTTCAACCTAACAATCTTTCTACTAAAGCTCGGTTCCCAGGGAGGCCAGTTTCTCTCCTACCCATTTAGAATAAGTAGAAGAAATCCTTTTTTGGAGCGTGCAGAAGCATATTATTTTGGAAACAAATAAAACCTGTCTTTATCACTGAGTGGCTCCACTCCTGATGCACCTTCCAGGCGGCCTTTGATGCACGAGGCCTCCTTGGTTCTGTCTTGTTTGTATTCAGCTTCAATCTCGCTTCTCAGGCTGTCTCTCAGAGAGAGTCGTGGATGCGAATCTTTAAAGGCGTTAATGTGTATTTGAGAACCCAGGCAACAGGGGCTAACTTCACTTAGCCGAGTTAGCACTTTTTCAACAGCAATACAAAACAGACTTCATTCCTTGGGTATGAAGGGTCTGTTTTCAGTCTGATGAGGCAGCTCCCAGGGTTGGGTCTAGTGTCTCAGTTCCTGACGCCAGGCCCATTCTGGCTCTTCAGATCAGCATCCTTCCTCATCGTGAAGCCAGGCTTAGGATGTTGGTCCTGATTCCCCCAAGACCTTGGGTTCCAAGGCAGTTTGTCTCCTCTCAACGCTCTGACTCATTATTCTATTTTACTGAAGGGCTTGGAATGAGAGCTTTGGGAAAGTGCTCTGTATAATTATATAAATGAATAGGCACAGTCATTGGAAATGTTTTCAGATTTCCTAGAATAAAATGTTATGTTCCTTCTTTGGCACTAATTTCTTGAAGTGGGTAACAACACAGGGGGATATTCTTGCCCAATCTGGGGTATTTACAAGACAATCTAAAGCCCAGTCAATAGATATTCATTTTGCAAATAGTTGTTGAGCACCTTCTCCATGCCAGGCACTGGACAGAGAGATGGGTATTGATGGTGAAGAAATCAGACACAGCCCTGCCTTTGAGGAAGACACAATGGAGAGAGGGAGAGAGAGAGAGAAACTAAAAATAATAATAACTAAATGATTAGTGCTATGAAGGAAATGAACAGGAAACAGGGATAGATAATAATAAGAGGGAACCTTCTTACATGGGAGAGGGCAGAAGAGGCTCTCTGAGGCCTAAAGGGTAAAGATTGAGGCATACAGGAACCAGAGAGGTGGAAGAACATAGATGAGGCCTGGAGGTGGGAAATAACTTCATGTGTTTGAAGAACTAAGTAGAGCAGGAGAAGAGAGAAAGAGAAAAAGTAGGAAAGGAAAAAGAGTTTGAGCCATGCAAAGAGTCTGAATTTTTATGTTAAATGTAATGAAAATAGTCATTTTTGGATAATAGTTTGACAATTTCTTAAAAAGTTAAATATAAATTTACCATACAGCCCAGCAATTCCACTAGTAAGTATGTACCCAAGAGAAATAAAAACATATTTATACAAAGATTTGTACATGAATGTTCATAGCAGCATTATTCATAACTCAAGAATGAAAAATTCAATTGTCCATCAATAAGAATATGGATAAATAAATGTGGTACACCCATCCAATGGAATACTTCTAGGCAAGTAAAAAGGACAACCGACTGATACAAGATCAAACTTGTGTTGGTTGGTGACTACCTGAATGTATATAATTATGCAAGCTCACTGAATAAACCACATAAGATTTGCACCTTTTATTGTACATAAATTATACTTAAGTATAAAAAACTACAATGAAAAGATGCTGAAGGATTTTCAAAGCAGGGAATAAATGTGATGATTTATTTTTTACAGATTCCTCTAATCACTTTGTGAGAACAGACTTGAAGGAAGCTAAAGGAGACCTGTCAAGGGGTTTTTGCAGTAGTCCAGGAAAAAGATTCTGAAAGCTTAGACTAGTGAGGAATAAGGGAAGCCAGTAGGTAGATTTAAAATAAATTTAGGGAGTAAAAATGACAGGATTTATTGATTTTTTAAAATTAATAAATAGAGAATAACACCTGCATTTTTGGCTTGAGAAAATGGAAGGATAGTCTTGCCATTTACTGAAATGGGTTTGTAGACTATGAGAGGAATCAGTATGGTTAAAGGTATGGGGGAAAGTGAATCAAAAGTTGTTGGAGGTGTATTTAGGCTGAAAGGCTTATAACATATCCAAGTAGAAAGCACAAGTAGGCTTCTGAATATGTATGTCTGGATTTCAAAGGAGATTCTGAGATGGAGATATAGATTTGGACATCATTAGTATGTAGGTGATATTTTGAGCCATGAGAATACATCGTTTAAAGGGTGTAAAAGTCAGGCATGGTGGTGCACATCTATAATCCCAGTACTTGGGAGGCTGAGACAGGAGGATCGCAGTTCAAGGCCAGCATCAGCAAGTTAGCGAGGCCCTCAGTAACTTAGTGAAATCCTGTTTCAAAATAAAATATAAAATAGGGCTGGGTGTAAAGCTCAGAGATAGAAGGCCCATGGGTTCAATCCCCAGTACCATACATACATACATACAGTGTAGAGAAAGAACAAGCCCTGTGAAAAATCAATATGTAGACATTGGTAGAGGAAGAGGGCCTAATAAACAAATACCAAGAAGAAATTGTTAGAGATATAAGAGGTAGAAAGAAAACCAGGAGCATGTCAAATAAAGGAGTGGTTATCTGGGTCTAATGCAACTGAGAGACTAGTAAACTAACAACATAATTATTCATTGAACCTGACACCATGGGGATTGTTGGCAAATTTGACTCCTGAAGTTGTGGTGTGATAATAGGCAAAGAACTGTCATTTGAGAGTTCTCAAGACAAATCAAAGGTTGAATCCATGGTCCAAGTAAGGAAGCAACTATTCTGAGATATTAAACTGGTAGAGATGCAGGTAAATGGGCAGTAGTGGGAGTGGAATGAGAGAACCAAGAAAGGACTCGGGGATAAAGGAAAGTCAATCATGTTGGTAACAGAAGAGAATAGTCCTCTAGAAAAGGGGAGGGTTGATAGTTAAGGAGTAAAAAGAGGAAACCAGTGGAGCAAAACCTTAAGAAGGTGAGAGATGCCAGGATCTAGAGCCCTCGGAGGACCCAGCTCCAGGAGCAGCTGACCCAGGATGGGAGCAGCATACTTGCTCCTTTATACCAGAAGAGCAGAAGGGGGAAGACACGAATGAATGCAGATGCAGGCTAGGGGAGTTCACGTCTGATGCTTCTCAGTTTTCAATTAAATACAGAAATGACACAGGGTAATTAGATTATCCTGAAGGGTGCAGGAATGGAATGAGAGATTTTAGAAGACAGAGGAAGGTATGAAATATTATCCTATGGGATGGAAAAGCAAGTGTGTTAGATCCATATTAAATGCTGGGCAGTAGATTGAGATTATGAATTTAAAAAGAAGTTTATTAGCTTAACTGTGCGATTTTCTCCAGCAACATACAGGCTTGGAGTTTTGTCGAGTGTGACAGCTGTAGAGATATACATGAGTACGGAACAAGTGGTACAAACCATGGACCATACAATGGATGCTCAACAGAAAGAACGCATCTACACAAGATCAGGTTCTGTCTCAATTTCCAGTCTCAGTATCTGTGCTTGCCTTCCCTACCATCTCCCCACAACCATCACACCTTGAATTTGGACCAATCTATATGGCTATTGATTCTGACCAGTGGTTAAAGCTCCCAGCCCAACTTCTGGAGTTCAATGTCTCCTCTGAGTTCCAGATGCCGATTCAGCAAGCACATACAGAATACCTCTGTGCCCACCACCGTGCTCAGATCAACTGCCCATGTGGTACCCCAGTTCAAAGAACTGGACTAGCATCACCTAGGGCCCCTTTCCAAGATCCATGTTTCAGTGCTTAGAGTTCTTCCACCTGTCCCCAGCCATCTCATGCCAATCCTTCCCACCACAGGCCTTCCCCTGCCTCTCATGTTCCTAGCTCCCTCTAGAGGAGAAGATACCGTAACACCACTATCAGAACCCAGAAAATAAATGAACCACCTTTTACTAATGAGCTTGTCCAGTTTTGGAGGGTAGTGCTTTCTTTCTTATCAGGCCATTGTACCTTGTGGATACCTCCCTTAGCTAAGCATCTAGTGTGAAGAAGAGTGTCTTAGTTTGCTTTCTCTTGCTATAACAAAATATCTGAGATTAGGTAATTTATAAAATAATTTATTTAGCTCATGGTCTGGAGGCTGGGACTCCAAGAGCGTGGCACTGGAGTCTGCTTGGCATTTAGTAAGAGCCTTCTTGCTGCATGGTAACATGAGAGAGACCATCACATGGAAAACAGAGCAAACTCTCTAGAGAGTTTGTTTTTATAACAAAGCCACTCCTACAATAACCCGTGTGTGTGTGTGTGTGTGTGTGTATCTATGTGTGTCTGTGTGTGCACACGCATGTGGTACTGGGGGTTGAACACAGGGGTGTTCTACTTCTGAGCTATACTCCCAGCCCTATTTTATTTTTTACTTTGAAACAGGGTCTCACTAAGTTGCTGAGGGTCTTGATATATTGCTGAGGCTGGCCACAAACCTGAAATCCTCCTGTCTCAGCTCCCAAATATTGGGATCACAGGCGTGTGCCACCACACCCAACTCTAACCCATTCAGGAGGGCACAGCCCTCATGACCCAGTCAACTTCCCAAAGTCCCCCCCTTTCAACACTGCTGCACTGGGGGCCAAGATCCCAACACATGAGCTTTTGGAGGACACATTCAAACCATAGGAAAGGGTCATTGTCCAGGCACTGCAGTATCCTTGGCTATAATGTCATCACAATAGAATCTAAAACTCACTTTGACCCCTACACCATCCAACAACCTTAAATTCATCCTAGATTCCCCATTATGTGGCCCCACCCACTTAAAAATCCCAAAACTTTCATTTGGACATCCATTACATTACTGATATGGACTTAATTGTGTCACCCAAAAAGATACACTAAAATCCTAACCCCCAGTGTCTTAGAATGTGACCTTATTGGGAAAGAGGCTCATTGCGAAGTGATTGCTTAAGCCAAGATCATTCTGAAGAAGGATGGGCCCTTACTCCAACATGACCAGTGTCCTTCCTTTAAGAAAAGCAGAAGAGCTGGGTGTGGTGGCCCATACCTATAATCCCAGTACTTGGAAGTCTAAGACAGGAGGATTGCAGATTCAAGGACAGCCTCAGCAATTTAGCGAGGCCCTCAGCGACTTAGCAAGACTGTTGTAAAACAAAAACTAAAAAGGGCTGGTGGTGTAGAATGCCCCTGGGTTCAATACCCAGTACCAAAAAATAAAAAGGCAGAAAAGACACAGAGATGTAGACAAATAAAGAAAGAATGCCATGTGTGGCAGAGATTAAAGTCTCCAGCTTCAAGCCAAGAAATGCCGAGGACTGCTGACAAACCCCTGGAAGCTAGGAAGAGGCAAGGAAGGATACTCCCCTGCAGGTTTCAGAAGGAGCGTGGTTCTGGCGACACCTTAATTTCATACTTCCAGCCTCCAGACATGAGAGACAATACATTTCTATTGATTTAAGTTGCCCAGTTTGTGATGCTTCAATGTGGCAGCCCCGGGACACGAATGCAACTACTGCTATCTCTGTGGTCCCCTACGACACCTTTTTTTTTTCCTGACAGACTCCAGCTTCCCTTATCTGCAGAAGCAGAGTCTACTCCTGGAGTTCTTCCTCCCTTTCTGGTGGGTGAGCTCCATTCCAACTCCTTGGTCTCCCTACCCTTCCTCTAAGTCTGGCAACAAAACACAGATTCGCTTTGGTTTCACAAAGGGTCAGCACATCCCAGTTGATTGTCCAACAAGGGACTCTTTGACATGGTGGCCATGGCAACTATCCAGGTGAGGCAACACTGAGTGTTCACCCCACTTTCTCTACCAGAATACAGAAAAGAGTTCTGAAAGGGACCAGGGAGGGCTCATACTGGGATGTCTGCACAGTGACCCAGAGAAGCTGGGGCCTTTATGTGCTTAGGTGTTTGCATGTAGCTAATGATGGGCACTGAATGAAGAACACTGGGACCAGGCAACAGCGTAAGAAGGAATGAGGGTTACCAAACAGGGTGGAGTTGGGGATAGTGGGCTACAAGGTCCAAAGTATCTGCGGAATTTAAATATGGCCTATACTGGAGCATGAGGCATAAAGAGGAGTATAGGGACCCCTGCCTCATCTGCACAAGAAAGCAAAAAGAGCCACTCTCCCCTCCCCAGTGGAGCAGGAAGCTCTAGTCAGGCAGCACCGTACCATTGTACCAGAGATCTGTCTGCTCAGTCCAAGCATCGCTGGAGAAATGTGATCGAGGGGCTGGACTCTGAGGGAGGGGCTGCAAGGTCTAGGTGGGGTCAAGGCCCCAGCCAAGTGGGCTGAAATTCAGGTGAAGCCCTTAGTCGGAAAGAAAGTGGATGATAGGAGGCAGTGGGCCGTGAGAGGATGTGGGTGGAGTGAGAAGCACAAAGGTGGGGGATTCTTCAACTTGGATGCTTCATGGGTTCAACAAGTCCTGGGTTTGGTTCATTTAACAAATATTTATTGAACCCTCACTGTATTCAAGTTCAATTCATGCCAAGAACACAAGGGCAAACACGATACAGCCTCTTCCCTAGAGGTTCCTGGTCTAACAGTGAAAACAGACCCATAAGCAAATAATTGCAATACAGTGTGGTAAATGGTAAGTTGAGATGTGAATAAGAAGCTGCAGGCAAGCAGAGGGAAGAGACACAACTCTGCCTGGGGACTCAAGGGGCAGAATGTATATTGCATTAGTTTTGCTGTAGCCTAGATAAATTATAAAATAAAAGGAAAGGAGGAATTCTATTACAACTCGTTCTCTGCATCCTCAACCTCATAGTCCAGACTTTTATCATTGCTGTTTCTTGTCCCCTTTCAATTATTAACTTCAAATCAGAATAATCATGTATGGGAAGTATTCACCACCACATCATTAAAACATCCATGCTTTCTCCAAGCTCAGTGGATTTCCAGGTTTAAAACCCTGGCACCCTAAAAGTTTGAGAGTCATTGTCCTATGGAGGCAGGTGACAGGTCTGTGACCAGATGCCACAGGAGGTTGTCCCGAGTGGCTAACAGAACACTTGGTGAATCTTCTTCTACCTTTTATTAAAATACTGAGAAGGGCCAGGCTTGGTAGCACATGCCTGTAATCCTAGTACTTGGGAGACTGAGACAGGAGGATCACAGGTTCCAGGCCAGCCTCAGCAACTTAGTGAGACCCTATTTTAAAATAAAAATAAAATAGAACTGGAAGTATAGCTCAGAGGTAAAACATGCCTGGGTTGAATCTCCAGTACCACTGAAAAAAATTTAAAAATACTGAGAAGAAATACAACAAAGAAACAGAAACTATAGCAGACATTTTCCCAATTCCTCTGCCTGCTCTATCCTTTCCACTCCCTAAGAGTCTTCTGTTTTGACCTTTACTTACTGCGCAGTGCCTTATGGTTCTACCCCTGGCTAGAGTTGGTTGGTCCACTGATGAACACCAGTGGCCCAGATAGACCAATGTAATTCTTCCTTTCCAGACTTTAAAAGAACCCTTAAACACTGTTGGTGCGAGTGTAAATTGGCATAACCATTATGAAGAACAGTAGAGAGGTTCCTCAAAGAGCTAATACTAGGAGCTGGTGATTTAGCATTTGCCTATCATGTGTAAGGCTCTGGGTTCAATCCCCGGAACTGAAAAGAAAAAAATTTGAAACTAAAATTAGTTAATGTATGATCCACCAATCCCACTTCTGGGTGTATTTTCAAAAGAAATAAAGTCAGGTTATCAAAGAGATACCTGCAGCCCCATGTTTATTGCAAGACTATTCACAATAGCCAAGATATGGAACCAACCAAGGTTTCCATCAATGGATGCAGAAAATACAATGTAATATTATTCTGTCGTAGAAATAATGAAATACTGTTTTTTGTGACAATGAGAATTGAACTGGAGGACATTGTTTTGAGTGAAATGGGGTAGTCACAGAAAGACAAATACCACATGTTCTCATGCATATGTGGAAGCTATAAAGTTGATCTCAAAGAAGAGTAGAATAGGGATTACTAGAGGCTAGGAAAAATAAGGGAGAAGGCACAGAGGAAAGTCAGATAGCAGGTACCAAAATATTGAGATGAGGAATAAGTTCTAGTGTTCTACAGCACTGTAGGGTGACTATAGTTTACAACATCTTATTATATATTTAATGAGGAACTAGAAGAGAGGAATTCAAAGACTCCAAACACAAAGAAATGATAAATGCAGAAGGAGATGGAAATGATATTTACCCTGATTTGATCATTACACATTGTATACATGTATTGAGTTATCATACTGTATCCCATAAATATGTACAAACATCACATACCAATCAAAAAGAAAAAATCAATTCAAAAATCCCCAGACTTCACCACTGGGGCACAGGAACTTGGCCTCTGTTGAGCACCTGAACTGGGAAGCCACATAAAGATGGGGCTAGGGCAGCCTGTGTGTGCCTTGGAAACAAAGAAAGGCAATCTGCAAACGTGGGAGAATGGAACCGATCCACTGAGGGAAGCAGGGAGGACTGGTCAGGAAGAGGAGTGAAAGGGGAGGGAAGGGGAGAGGAGGGGATGGACTTTGGAACTGATGATTTTCATTTCTTGGCCAGGTTACAGTGGCATGCTCGTCTGAATGTATTAATTCTTTTCCTTCAGGGAAGAAGGCAGAGCTAATGTTCATCTGAGTCTAATCTTGAGGAGCGCTCTTACTTATACATGTAAGGCTGGCAGCTCCAGCTATAGAGAAAAGCTCAGAGGGACCCTGGACATGTTTATGTACTGTGGAGCTCTGATGAGGAAGTGGGAATTGTGTTCTCTTCTTTTGGGAGGAAACAAACACATACCTTTAACCCATTTCCTCCAAGATTTAAATGCAATGTCTATGGGGGTAGACTTAGATGTCCCTAATCATGACCCCACAGCAATGATAGGCAAAGGAACCCACAAATGAGAGAGTCTTGGCACAACATGAAGAAAGGGAAAGATATTGTGGATCAATAGGCATTAAAGCCAGACTGGATCCAGACTTTCAGAACTGGCTTGAACCTTATTCTGTGGTCATGAGTTGTACTAAAAAAGCCAATTACTTAATGCTGTAACATGTGGAATTAAAACAGTGATCCTTCCCAACTAAAACCCTTGAAGAATCATAGTTGTAGAAGGTTCTACATATTTTATAGTAGAGGTTCAAGGGAATATAAACCTGACATATCATCACACAGTAGAAAGCAAGGCTATTGCCATTTAACCCTGGGGACTTTGGAATTGGTGCCGACTGGGCCACCCAAGGACAAGACTCCCTCCATTGTGGAAGAGGCTGGTGGCATGGCTTTTCACTGGGCAGTAGGCTCATCACTTCTCAAGTTGCGCCATGGCTGGGGAAAGGTGGAGCCCCAGCACCTGCTGGAGCTGGGGTCCTTGCACACCCCCAAGCTTCAGACCTGGCCCACCGAGGCCAGCTTCAACTCAGCAACCAGGGGTTCACGACGCACCTCAAGTTGAAAGGGTAGCACTGAATATAGGAAGAGGAAGGTGCTCGTGGCCCTGGAAGGATTATGCGGGATTTCTGACCGTCACCACTATGGTGGTATGTTTACTTTACTCCCACTCACCCAAAGCATGCTGATCACATCCCACAGCCAACCACAGCACTGCGGTTCCCCAGGCATAAGAAAATCTCATAGGGCAGAGCTTCATTGCCCACCCTAGGGTTTTCAAGAAACTCACGTCTTTCTGATTAATTCTATTTGTTTTTCTTTTTCCTTAAATTAGTTTATATTAGTTGCTGCCGCTTGGAACTAAATAATCCTGGATAAAACAGAAACTAGGGTTAAAAAAAGACCATTGCCAGAATCAGGGTAGAAACTTCCCTAATTTACAAAGCTAACTCAAGAAGCAAGCATTTAGTAAGCTCTTGTTAAAGTTGATTGAAATGTGCAGTTAATGGCAGAATATTCTCCTCCCCTGTGAACCCAAGACAGAGGCCAGAGGGGCAGTGGAAGGCTTTGTGCACCCCTCCTCCTTTCTTCCCCGGGCTTGGAGATGAGAGCAGCCAACAGAAACAAGAGAGCTACCACCCTGACTGTTCAATATTTATTTCCCAAGACAGCCAAGTTTGTGATGATTTATTTGCTTTCTTCCCTTCCCCAGCCTTATGTTCTGGAAATGTTCAGAAACTAAGACTCCACGAATACAATCATGTTGAGGGTAGTGGGTACTGCATCCTAGAATATCATGAGAAGTGGGGGTAGAGGCAGACCCCTAGAAGCTCAGCTGGTCAGAGCTTAGGGCTTCCCATAACCTACATGCGCGTGCGCACACACATACACACACACACACACACACACACACACACACTGACTCACTGGACTCTGGCTCATGATTAGACAGAAAACAGGGGCCCCAGAACCAGACCCTTCTTTTTCCCAAAGGCTGGGAACCTGGTGCTACGTGGGTCATGCAACAGGTCAAGGTCTGTGGGGGGAGATGCTGGGACCCTACAGGGATCGGAGCTGTCTGTTGGCAACATGAAAAAAAGTCTAGTTTTAACTTCCTCTCAAAAACGAACAAGCAACCAAAAAACCCAAGAGGAATCACACTAAAGAAAAAACAAAATTCTGTCTTTGAAAAATTATTTACCACAAGAGACAATAAATTTTTAGGAACTTGCTTGATGTTTGAATACCATGAAGGATACTGGTCTCTGTAAGGTAGACTAAAAGAATCACAAATAGACACCCAGCTGAGTTAAAATTTGGAATACAAAGGAAATTGGATGAAATTGTAAAAGCAATAATGAAATAAAAAGTAGCAAAAAAATTTTAAATCACCCTAAATGGCAATGATTAGCAGAATTGACCCCCACCCTCAATCTGATCTGTGATACAAAGGACAAATTTGGGAAAGATCCAAGATTAGAGATGAAAAGGAAAGGAGAGGAAGTGATAACCATGGAAACAGATTGGACATCAAACTACAAAATAGTTGGTTCCCAGTCCAAGAAGTTAATCCTGATCTAGCACCTACAAGACTAGTTCAATGTACAAGACCACTCTTAAGCAAGGGGGCTCCCTGCCCTGGCACCCACAATCTAGAGATGTTGCTTTGGTCCTCCTTGGCCATTCCCCTTTCCAGAAGCAAAGAGACCATGGGGTCAATGGGTTAAGCCTATCTTCAACTCGTCCCCCTCCCCATCCCTTACCCCCTGACTATGCTCTGGGTATCTCAAATTAAATTCTTTACCCAAACAGCCTGTATGTGCTTCCCATACGTGTGATGGCCTTTCCTCTAGCCCCATCCTCTGTAAGCTAGACTACTCCAACAGGGATGTGTGCACATCCCTAGACTTGAGGTGGTCAAGAGGCAGCTAGCTGCTTGCAGGGCTCACAGACATGCAAGTTGGCATGTCTACCTGTATGCATGTGATGCCCTTTGCAATGTCATTTGGAGCAAGGGACAGAAGAGTAAGAGAGGTAGTCTGGAGGCGGGGGGGGCATCAACTCTCCCTCCAATGCCACATTCTCAGAACTCAGAGGAGGATGAGGACACTAAATTCAAACCTGCCTTCCAGGTGTCTATGAGGGTGTATTTTTCCAGGTAGGAGGATAGAACATATTTTATTTAACAGGATATTAGCATAATTTATAGCTTTTAAATATTTAAGCATATGGTATGTGGTCCTCCATTTCTGTTCTTTCACTGAGCCCCACAGTTATGGGCAGGTGGGTGGAGCCTACCAGTTCTTCATGACCAGCTCCTTCGGATCACTTATATTAAGGAATGTTACAGAAAGCAGCAGTCAGCCTTCTTCACAGAAGAGAGAAGGAACTTTCTGGTAGAGCACCTGGCTACAATGAGAACCAAGAGCTGGAGCATTAAAACCTACGAGCACACACTCTCCTTTCCTTGGGGTTAAGCCCATGCGGGAAGAGCCCCAACGCTGAGCCCAGTGCTCTAGATTGCTGCCTGAAGTGGCAGCCAGAGCAGAGACTCCCATCTCTACCTCTGTGCCCTGGGCTTCACCTTCAGGGTAGCTGACCCACTTGCTGCTGGTGAGACCCAACCACTTGATTCCTGAATGTCACAGTACCTGGGCAGGGAGTCGAGTTTTGCAGGTGTGCAAAATCCACCTGTTCATGCCTGAGAATTCTTGATAAGAGCTTTAATCCAAAGGGTGCTGATCAGTTTGACTGGGACCCTTCCCCTGAGCACAATGCTGGGGAGGGTGCTACTGCTGCGTATGGTGACAGCAGCATCAAACGACTGCTCCAGGGGCTTCTGTGCCATGTCACCCCGGATGCATCACAAGGAGCTTGGAGGAGACAGCTGGACTTTTGGACCTGCTGCTGGTGATCAGTCAAGTAGTACTTGTGACAGTTAATTCTGTGTGTCAATGTGACTTCACTCTGGTGCCTACTTGTTGGGTTAAACATCAGTCTAGCTGTTGCTGTGATGGTCTTTTTCCAGATGTGATTAATATTTAAATCAGTAGTCTTTGAGTAAAGCAGATTATGTTCCATGATGCAGTGGACCTCATCTAACCAGATGATGGCCTTAAGAGCAAAGACTGATATTTCTCAAAAAAAGAATTCAGCCTTAAGACAGAAACATAGAAACCCTACTTGAATTTCCAGGATATTACCCTGTGGAAATTGGACTCATGACTACAGCATCTACTCATCTGAGCCTCCAGCCTGCCACCTGCCCTATAGATCTTAGACTTGCCAGCCCACCAATTCCTTCAAATAAATCTCTACACACACATACTCTCACACACTCATATATCCTAGTGAGTTCCAATAAAGTTCCCAAATATGTACTCTGGGAATACAATGGGAATGGGCTAGGATGTTGTTTTACCGCATCCTGTAAAGAGGGACACCTTGCTTAATGAAGACATGCTGAAATCCAATCAGAGCCCTAGACCAAAGGCTGAGAGTCAGGACCAGTCTCCAGGCCCACTAAGCCCTAGTGACAGGACTAGATAGCAAACTGGCATCCTGCATAAGATCAGACAGGCGCAGGGAGGCAGGCTGTAGCACCAGGCTCTTGCAGCTACTTCCTACCCACCTTGCTCATGCTGAACAACCCTGTCACAGGACATGGGCAGCAGGCCAATCCCCAAAGACACTCTCCAATGAGGAGGGAATTCCCAGTGTGCCAGGCCAGGCTCCCATTGGCTGAGGGCCTGGCAGGGCTGAACCTGCCAGTGGCTGGTCCGGAAAGCTGGCCGCTGGGAGGCCTAGGGACAATGAGCCAGCAGAGCTGGATGGGGAGTTTGTAAGGCTCCCAATGACATCGACACATGGTGGGCAGAGCCTGGGGTCAACGAAACCCAGAATGGTGGCTCTGTAGGTGATGACAAGGAGGAGGGCTGCAGCCAGAATCATGATGAGACCTCTGTGCATAGTTTCTCTGAAACTTGATTTCCTCATCTGGAAAGTGGGGTTAATAATATCTCAGAGCCGTGAAGCAAGAAGTTCAAGGATAACATTTGTGCACACCCAACCAGCAGTCCCACAGCATGTGCCCAATATCCTTCCTCCCTTTCCAGGAAGGAGTTAGAGAGTATTTCACCAAGGGTGACGTGTGCAGGCTCTGGAGTGCTTTGCTAACTCATCTGCAGAGTGAGACAGTATCTACCCCGCAGGGTTATTGTGAAGGCTGGCTGAGACTGCCCATGTAGAATAGCAATCAGCATAGGAAGACCTTAGTAAATGTTAGGAAAGGAAAACCGTGTGGACCTTTGCTCTTCGGGAGGAAGCACAGGGTGCGTTTAATTTGCTCTTGGAATGTTGCAGGGCAGAGGAGAAACAAATGGCAGTCGTATGAATTTCAAGGTGGCGCCAGCTCTGCCCTGGTCTGGTCAGCATGAGTGCTGGCCTCTGGCTAAAGCCTTCAGCCTGTACTATAGCACCCTGCCATCTATCGCCAGGGCTTATTACTCAAGGCAGTGAATGGACATACCTAATGACAGACGCAGCTCTGTGTGCAGACTGTGAGGGCCTGAGGCTGCTTCCAAAAACATTGTGCTTTCTGAGGATGGAGCCAGCAGTGCAAGTCCATTCTCTAGGTTGAAAAGGGAGGCCTGGGGCTCTGGACAGATGGCTTTGACCTCTTGTCTCATTCAGCTTGTAAGTGCCTTCCTAGCATGGAGTACAATTCCTTGCCCTTCTTCAACAAACAGGTTAAGAAATTCTCCTGGTTTTGAATGTGTACTGCCTTCTGTGGGGATCCTGCTCAATGACAATCCCTTGCAGATATGCAAAGGTGATAGGGAGCTGAATTGGAGAGGAGGGACTAGTCACTATTAAAGCAAAGAGGGAAAGAAAGACTGGGAAGCCATGTTCCCTGTTGAAGAATTGACTAAGGAACAGTCTAGGCTCAGGTATGTCTAATATTCAATTTTAAGCCATGTGCCTTTTTTAATTTATCCAAATCTTTAGTAGAGTCTGCTATACACACAAGTTCTTGTGTGAGTTTATGTGTGTGTTCGTTTAGAAAAGGGATGAGTTGCATCTAAATAAATATGGTACAGACATAAACCACAGGGGATTACAGAAATCTCAGGAAAGAATTAGTCTGTCCATCATCATGGAGTGGTGATCCCAGTACATCTTATCCAGAACTTCAGGGACAGGGAGATCCCAGCTGACACAAGTATTTACCAGGTTTATTCTGATGATCATGTAATAGAACCCTGATCTCTCAGCTGGGTGTGGTGACACATGCCTGTGATCCCAGTACTTGGGAGGCTGAGAAAGTAGGATTGCAGGTTCAAGGTCAGCCTCAGAGATTTAGTGAAACTCTCAGCCACCTAGTGAGATCCTGTTTCCAAAGAAAAAAATAAAAACAACTTGGGGTGTAGCTCAGAGCTAGAATGCCCCTGGATTCAATCCCCAGTACTACAAAAAAAAAAGAACCTGATGTCTCAAAATCTGATCCATCTATTACCAGAATGAAGTTTTAAACAGCCACTTCCTTTGCTCAGCTCACCTCTTTGTGTTCTTGCTTTTTGAAGCAAACAAGTATGTGAAAGAATGAAGCCAATTGTCAAGAATTCCTTGTACCCTGTATTTGGAGGTGGAAATCTGGCTTGTCCCCTGAAATACTCCCAGAGATTCCCAGAACAGCGTGCCTGATTTGGTCACAGTGGGCTTCCTGCACCTTCTAGCTGCCTACCTCCTTGCAACAAAAAGCATCATTTGGAAATTATCTAGGTTCCTATCTCCTTGCAAAGTAACCAACAGCCCATGATGTTCTTTTAATTATCTCTGTGCCTTCCCTTGCTTTGCTTCTCCATCCCCCCAACACACACACACACACACACACACACACACACACACACACACCACGCCCTGCCTGCTGTGGTGTGGACAGCTGAGCCTTGGAGGCAGTACTTCTCACTTCCCCTTTTCAGGATAATTCCATTAGAAAAATCCTAAAGCCTGTGAAGTTAATAATAATAATAATAATAATAACAATAACAATAACGATAATAATTATGGTGAACAGATATTGAATACCAGCCTATGTCAGGTACTCTGCTGGGCTCTTTGAACAGGTTGCTACACTTGTGCTAACAGCAACTTTATTCAATAGGTACTATTAGTATTGCTACATCATTCTCATTTTCCAAATGATGAAACTAAAAACATTCAGATCCAACTAATGTTTTGATCACATACTTGGCATTAGATGACACGCTTTCACTGTAATCATGCTTTCTTCTTTTTCTCAAAAACCATTCATTCACCATGCGCCAATATGGCAAATGCAGACATCCTGTGTTGTCTGTGAGAACTGGTTTCCAGGACTCCACATGGATACCACAATCTGTGGGTGATCAAGTTCCTCATGTAAAATAGCATAGTATTTGCATATAACCTATGCACATCCTCCTGTATGCTTTAAAACATCTCTAGATTATGTATAATTCTTGGTACAACGAAAATGCTGTGTAAATAGCTGTTATGCTATATTGTGTAGGGAATGATGACAAGGGAAAAACGTCTGTACATGTTCAGTACAGATGTAATATTTTTTTCTGAATATGTTTGCTCCACAGTTGGCTGAATCCACGAATGAAGAACCTGCAGATAAGGAGCTCCAACTGTACCATTATTTCTATGATAAAACTAAGCGGGAGGTGATGAATGGAAATCATCCGGGATTACCCAGACAATCCACGATGCATCCTCCCGATTCTGCCTGAGGACCAGATCTACAAGGAACTTTCAGTTATAAGCAGGTCAGAAGTCCATTTTCATTAGGATTTTAACCCCAGAAAAGCTTCCTGGAATGTGATATGAGCAGCATTGGCAGGAAAAAAAGGGGTAGAAATAGACGAGGCAGCAAGAATGCCAGGGGCTTCCCAAGCCCAGAACATTCTGTTCAAGAGAATAAAGGAATCATTCAATTTCAAGGTGTAATTAGGTTCCCTTTTTTAAAGGATCATTACCCCATGCACCAAACCTCAGGCCAGATTTCACTCTTCCTATCACCCATCGCCCTGCAGACCCACTCCTTAATAGCTGGAAACAGGCTTCTCATGTCTGCATTTAATCTTTCCCGCATGACAGAAGATCCAGGGCCTGGTGGGGCCGGTGCAATGCTTGTGCAGCCCACCTGGCCAGATGTGAGGGGAGAAAGCAGTGACCAAACAGATGGAACATAAGATCCTGCGCTCCTCCGAGCGGGCCAAAACAGGGTGGCAGAATGAGCCGGAACAGTGTCTCAAAGGGTATAGCTCCCTGAAGCTCTGCTGTGCCATCGTACAAGGGTCAGCCATTTCTGGGGCAATGCATGAGCTTAGCTGTGACCGATTTCTACATCTGAGCAGGGGTTGTGACAGGACCAGCCCTCTGTCTCCATTACAGGTGGGGAGAGGCAGCCACCAACCCCCCATACGCTGCAGGACCCCTTCAAGGTGCTGAAGGACATGCAGCATGGTACAACCTGCTTCCCTACAGCCGATGGTTTTACCGCTGTCTCCATCCGCTGTGTGCCAGCCAGCAGAAACCTAAGCTCAGAAGTTCCACCACAGCACTGATGGTGCAGCTTTGGCTATGTGCCAGGCCCCGGCTGATGCTTCATAAATGTCTCTCATTTAAACCCACCTCAGCCCAAAGAAGATGGCACTACTGGCCTCATGGTACAGCTGAGAAAATAGATTCCTATATTAAATAGATTCAGGGGTTCACCTTCAAGGTCACAGGCCTCATAAGTGACAGTGTCAGGATTAGAAGCCCAGCCCAATGTCTGCCTCCAAATATTTACCTATAAGCAGTTTAGCCTTTTTCTCTTCTTTTTCTTTTTCTTTTTTTTTTTTTGTGTAGGGGAAGGGTACTGGGGATTAAACCCAGGGGTGCTCTACCTCTGAACTATACCTCCAGCCCTTTTATTTTTATTCTGAAACAAACTCTCACTAAATTGCCCAGGTTGACCTCAAACCTGCGATCCTCTTGTCTCAGCTTCCCAAGTACTGGGATTACAAGCATGCACCACCATACCCAGCAGCTTAGCCTTGGCTTGGTCTTCGTTTCTATCATGTCATCTTCCAAATCACCCAAGATACAGGAATGCACCCCTCCCCCCTCACTGCCAGAACTCCTCCATTTGAGTGTTAGAAATTTCTTTTCTGGGCCGGGCGTGGTGGCGCACGCTTGTAATCCCAGTACTTTGGGAGGCAGAGACCGGAGGATCCGGGTTTGCGGCCAGCCTCAGTTCTCTCTCTCTCTCTACCTAGTGAGGCCCTCCACAACTTCGTGAGACCCGGTTTCAAAATAAAGTATAAAAAAATAGGGCCGGGGGTGTAGCGCGGAGGTAGAACGCCCCTGGGTTCAATCCCCAATACCGCAAAAAAAAAAAAAATTTCTTTTCTGCCCCTCTTCACCTGCATTTTTGAGCTGGCTTCTTCTGGTTCATTTCTTACTTTTTTTTAATATACTTTTTTTTTTGAGACACTAGGGATTGAACGCAGGCACATTCTACCTCTGATCTACACCTTCAGCCCTATTTTATTTTGAAACAACCTTTAAGTTGCTGAGGGTCTTGCCAAGTTGCTGAAGCTGGTCTCAACCCTGAGATCCTCCTGCCTCAGCCTCCCAAGTACTGGGATTATAGGCATGTGACACCACGCACAGTTTTTACTATACTTTCATTGGTGCATTGTATTTGCAACTCATAGTGAAGTTCAGAGTGATAGAAACACCTCCGGCTCGTCTCTGCCACACTCGGAGCCCAGTTCTCCCACCTGTCCCAAAGAAACTCCAGCTTCCTCACTGTTCTGCTCCAGGCAAAGTGTTTCACAGCCTCAAACAACGGTGTCGAATTTCTAGTTTCATATGTGACTTCTGCAGTCCTGCCAAGGTTGAAGCATAAGGAAAACAAGATGATCTCTTCCTCTGGGGGCCAGGAGGTGAGGGAGGCTTCTGTCCCAGCTTCTCTGCTCTACGGTCCCTGAGTTCTGGCAAGTAAGTCCTGCTGGGAGAAGGCCCAGCTCGTCACCCTCAGCCAAGATCAGATTCTGCATGGGTGACCCATGGAGGGAAGAGACGCCTGGAGTAAGCGCCTCCAAACCTTCCGAGGAGCAGGAACTTGGTGCCTTCCCCTGGATAGCAGATTCACACAAGTCGATAGGGGAAACTTCCTAGCTGAGTAAAAGAATAAAGAGGCCTGGGGTCTGGGGGTGGGAAGCAATGATGAATGGAAGCTTCCAGAATACTGTCCTCATGGGGTAGATGGTTTGCTTCCAGTGTTCCCTCAGTATGAATGGATTTAGTATTCATTGTCAGAGAATGGGAGGTAATAAGGCAGGCCCTTCCCCTAGCAGGAGGGCTTCTGTCACACTGGCATTGGTAGGCATTTCCATTAAAATGTAGGATCCACTAACAAATACTTCCCCAAATGTTTCAACTGCAACCATGTGAGCTCAGGGAGAGAGCTCAGAAACCTGGGGCCTTGCACGAGCAGTCACGCACGAGCAGCCCAGAGTCAGACCTAAATCCCTCGTGTGGCCAACAGAAAACCAACAGCAAAGGAGCACAAAGAATTCTGAGACCTTTTTGGAAAAACGGCTCTTTAGGGTATAGGACCATCCAACACTAAATAAGGAAGGAAGAAAAGAAGAAATTTCCCTTGCTGGGACTGGGCACAAAGAGGAAGTCTTCATGATGCTCCAATAATGCAGTTGACATTTTTGTCCTAAATCAGTAGAGAACTGTGTTTTTATTTTTGCACAGACTAATAAGGGATGGAGGGGAATATTAAACGTTTATGGTTAGCAATTTTGTTTTTTTGCATTCAAAGTTGAAAATAGCTCTCTGAATCCCTTGGGGAAGAATATGTATATTCTCATTATTATGCAGAAATATGTTAGTGTGAGAACTGGGTTTTTAGCCATTCAACAAACATAATGCCTGCATTTTTTAAAGAGGATCAACAGAAACAGCTCTCAGATTTTCATGTCTTAGAATCCACATGGTGCATTCATTGCACCTTCTCCTCCAGACAGATTCTGCAGGAGGATGCTCCTCTCCTCCCAACTCAGCAGATGGGGGGACTGGGCCAGAGAGGCAGCACAGCCCCACCAAGGCTACCCAGAGAAGGGTCGGCAGAGAGGGAGCTTCAGTTATTTAATTTTGTCTTCTAGGGCACTGAAACACATCTGGAAGATGGGTCAGGAGCCCAGAGCTGTGCTAGACAATCAGGATAGAGATGAACAATGGGCGCCCCCTTCCTCTGCCCCTTTCCTCTCACCCCCTACCCCAAAGCTAAGGTGCCTCTCCCATGTTCAAAGGATCTCCTCTTCTGAGCTTGCACCTGATAGGACAGGGGAACCATCGAACCTGGAATTCCACTAAAACAATTTCCAGGGAGGTCCAGTTGCAGGGTCGTCTGGACCTCTCCAGCCATGACCCTTCTGTGTTCCAGCTCAGTCAGTCCCAGCAGCTGGGCCCACCCACCCCACGAGGCCAGCCTCTCTGGCAATGTCCCTTCCTCTATCTTCTTGGCTTGCTTTCCCTTCTAATAGTTGCCCCATAATTCAGCTATTTCAGGAAATGATAACTAATAATAATAAAAGCAACATTTATTGAGCAGTGGGAGTGGTAGAAAGAGAAAAACATTTTGGAAACAGATCCTAGTCTATACAGACAAACAGGTAAAGGACGGACTGAATTGTTGCTTCCCCCCATCAGCCAGAAGTTTCTGGATCATTAACGTTCTGGATCACATTGGATTCAAAAGGCATTTCAGACAATTGGAAGTCAATGCCCTAGGCTTGGGCCCAGCTCCAGAATGAATTAACAGTACTTCACCACGTCCTTGGTGATCAATTCTTTAAATGACTAAGTAAAGTTTGCAACATTGGATTCTCTGCCCTGAGAGTCCAGCTCCACTCACTGCTGAGCTGTTTGTGACAGTGAAATCCACTGAAGCCCCTGGCGCGGGGGACCTAGGAGCCCGGACTCTAGAGTCATCTTGAGAGAGGTTCTCACCCAGACCCTACTTAGTAGCCATGTGACCATGAGCAAGTTACTCAACTTAATTTGTGCTTCAGTTTCTTCACCTGTCTGCTGGAAAAAGATGGTACTGTTCAATCAGAAACTGAAGGCACTGAGATTTGACACTACTCGCATGCGAACAGAACAGCCTGCTTTGCATTGCTTAAAGAAAACCCAGCTCCTGGGCTTGCCCACAGAGCTCTGCGTGATCAGCTGACCCCGACTCTTCAGCCATGCTGGCCTCCTTTCAGTTCTAGAACATGTTAGATTATTTTCTTCTTCCAAAACCTTTGCTCACGTTGTTCTCTCTGCCTGGAGTGACCCACATCTTAAGCATAGAAGCCGCTTCCTCAGGACGCCTTTTTGAGCACCCTCCCTAAGTAGCTCCATCCCTCACCACCCGCCTTGTCACTGCTTTCTGTCTGTATTTCCTTTCTACAATCTAGGAGGTCAATGGAGCGGCTGGTTCTCAGGGAGTGGAAGGAAGGCACGAGATTAAAGACGACACTCTGGTAGCAGGAGAGTAGCACTCTAAAGAGCAGGCGCCGTAAGAAGGAGCAAACTAACAAGTACCTCTCCTGCCCCGTGGAGAAAGCCTCTGCCCTCGCGTGCGCTGAGCATGGAGGGACGGCAAAATACTGCCTCTCTGAAACTGAAGTTGACTGAAGTGAGCTACACCCCTACCCACTCAACCCCAGGTATGGGATTTGAAATAAGCAGTCCAAGCATTTTTTTAAATGGCAGTAGCTTTCAGCTGGAAAGTGTGTATTGGTGATGCCCATGCATTCATTTTCTTGTGGCTGCTGCAACAAATTGCCTGGTGACTTGGTGGCTTAAAAAAAAGTATTTTTGGGCAGTTCTGGAGGACAAAAGTTCAAAATCAGTCTCACTGGGTGAAAATGAGGGTGTTGACAGGACTGTGCTCCCTCCAGAGGATCTAGGGAGAACCCGTTCCTTGCCTCTTCCAGTTTCTGGTGGCTTCCAGTTTCCTTGGCTTGTGGCCACATCTCTCTAGTCTTGGAGGCTACCACCCACAGACCTCTCTCTGCTCCATTTTCACATTGCCTTCCCTTCTCCAAGTCTCCCTCTGCCTGCCTCCTACAAGGATACATGCAACTGCATTTAGGACCCACCCAAATAATTCAGGATTAACCCCCATCTCAAAACTCTTAATCACATCTGCAAGGACCGCCCCCTTTTCTTGCCAAATGAGGTAACATTCATAGGTCCCAGGGATCGGGAAGTGGATATCTTTGGAGGAGCCATTCCTTGCCAATTGGTTATTGTGGAAAATAGTAAAAAGGAAGTTAAGACCTCCATGTAATGGAGGAGGGGGAAGGAGAGGGAGAGAAACTAGGGAGGAGTGTGCTGGCAATACAGTCAGAAACCAGACCCTGCGAGCAGAGAAGCAGAGAGCTGAGTCCAGGGAAGAAACCAGAATCCTACCTCCCAAGGTAGGATTGGGGCTAGAGAGGCTTGGGGAGGGCCCTTATAGAGAGGAAGGTCAGTGATACTTGTGCAACCAGGAAACAGGCCAGAGATGTGAACGGAAGATGCTCCAGTAGGGGCAGCTTGCCCTGGACCTGCATGGAAGACAAAAAAGGAAGGATTTTGTTTGGCCTTTCTGAGCATGTGACACCAGTCATCCTCTTTTTGGGTTCTCTCCTTCTGGCTCCCCGCTTAGCTCCCTGACTGTTCCCTCTGAGTCTCTGTCCTTACCTCCAGCTGTGCACAGTGGCTGCTTGCTCCTAGTGCACCCATCCAGGGCCTTTTTCCCATCCCAGATCACTGCCTAAAAAACAAGTAGTGAGATTGTGGATGCTAAATGCCCCAGCTCTGAAGTCCCGCTGCCTGGGCTTCAATTCTAGCTATACTGACTCCTATAGGCATGGTCTCAGACAAGTTACTTAGGGGCTTTAGAGCTGAGCTTTAGAATCTTCTAGTGTAAAATGCGGTCAATCGGGCTGTTGGAGACACTGATGAGATAGAGCGTGGAGTCCAGAGCTGCAGTGGCTGCTGTCAGCTGTGGCTGTTGGTCCCACCCCTCCAGCTTGCCTGTCCTGGCACATCCACACCCAGAGGAGGGTGGTGGGTGGCTGTGGTCAGCAAGGAGAGGGTGGAGCTGGGAGCGAGCCAAGGCCGTCTCTCCTGGAAAAACACACCTTTCTTTTTTTTTTTTCCCTCGTGGGCAGAAGCAGCAAGGGGAGAAGCTGAGGCTGTGCCCAATGCATCAGAAAGTGGCTGGTGTGGCCCCTGGCTGCCTTGTGCCCTCATCCCTCAGCCGGCAGTGGCCTCTCCGCATGACTACACCACAGCCTCTGGGCTTCCCAGCCCGTGGGAAGACAGCGCTGCACAGAGCAGGGACCCGGAGCTGCAGGGAAAGGTGAAAGGAGCCAGAATTATTGAGTTGGAGGAGAGGCAGCCGGGGAAGATTTAATAACAGTTGCTGAGGATCTGAGGGCTGTTATATAGAAACCGGTGACCAGCTGGCCTCTCGGCTCAGAGCAAGGGGCCAAAGGAAATGAGTTTACACTTTGGAGGAGGAGATGCTCAGGTGAGATAAAAAGAAAAAACTCTTCCTGTCAAGGTGGAAATGGGCCATTACAGCACATGCAGCCTGTGTGGGGTGCGGCCTGAGGGAGGAAGGAGGGAGAAAGGCAGAGGAGGGAGGATGGGCCCCTCCAGCTCCAGGGAGCCTCTGCCCAGCCCAGGGCTTCAAGTGGCGGGCACTCATGTGCCCGAATCCCAAGTGCTGTTTCCCAGCTCCTGTGTGCTGGCCCTGCCCCTTCCCCCAACCCCATCCCTCCTCCCATCTCCAGAAGCAAAGCCCCAGGAATTGTGTTGAGAGAAATATGTTGTCCTATTGGGAGTGTGATGAATGCCAAGCCAGGCAAGTTCTTTTTCTTTTCTTTCTTTCTTTTTCTTTTTTTTTTTTTTTTGTGTGGTACTAGGAATTGAACTCAGAGGCTTTCTACCTCTGACCTCCACCCCCAGCCCTTTTTATTTTTTCTTTTGGAACAGGGTCTCACTAGGTTGCTGAGGGTCTCGCCAAGTTGCTCAGGCTGGTCTTGAACCTATGATCCTCCTGTCTCAGCCTCCCAAGTACTGGGATTATAGGCATGTGCCACCACACCTGGCATCCCCTTTTCTTGTGATAAAAGGCAGAATGCTCTCAAACCACACAAATGCATGAGGGGTGCATGTGTTGCCCCAATGCCTTCTCTGGGAAATGAGCTTCCTGTGTTTATAAGAAAAATGGCCTCTTAGTTCGGGAACATGGAGCAACAGCCAGTACCAGTGGATGGAGCTGGTCCCTGGGTTCGCTCATTCATCAGACACTTGTGCCTGGTCTGTGCCAAGCTGTGCTCAGGGCTCTGGCTCCACATGGGAGCAGAAGGCAGCAGGACCAGCAGCTTCCTGAAATACAGCAGCAACAAAGCAACTGTGTTAAGCGGTGAAAATCAAGGAGGGGAAGGATCCTAACCCATCTTGGGAGCATCTCTTCTCACAAATGAGGACACTGGCAGAGAAGAGACGGCCTTGTGCATTTTCCCCAGAGCTGAAGTCATCCATGTTACCTAATATTTAGTCCCTAATCTGTACCAAGCCAAGAGCTTGCTTAAATTGTATCTCATAGCCCGGCGTGGTGGCGCACGCTTGTAATCCCAGTAC
>PVJS01000754.1:25365-85365 GCA_004027185.1 Glis glis
CAACTTCGTGAGACCCAGTTTCAAAAATAAAGCATAAAAAAAAAAAATAGGGCCGGGGGGCGTAGCGCGGAGGTAGAATGCCCCTGCATTCAATCCCTGGTACCGCAAAAAAAAAAAAAAAATTGTATCTCATTTAATCTACTATTAACCACTACTATTAACTCCCTGGGAAAATAATAGTACTAATATCAAAGAGTGGTTGCAGGTTAAATCAATGAATATAATCAGGCTCTGCTAGCTCCTAGCAAGTCCTAGATTAGTATTACCTATCATTGCTGCTGCCGCTACTGCTGCTTCTGTTATTGTTATTAGTAGGAGACTAAATGATCCTGAATTTACACAGCTTGTAAGGCAGAACCAGGCTTTGAGCCCAGGCTTATCTGACACCAAAGTCTGTGACTTCTGTCCATCCATGACACATAGAAGCCCCACACCTGGAAGACAGAAGCACTGACTCTGGGAGTCAGACAGATAGATCTAAGTTTGAACCAGCTTCCTATTTACTAGCTGTGTAACCTTGGGTAAGTCACTGCTTCTCTGAACTTGTTCATGAATCTAGACATAGGAATAATAATAATATTACTTCCAAGTAATAGTTTTGAGTATTAGGTGACACAAGACTTGAAAGGTCTCAATAAAGGCTTACCACATTTATTATTAATAGCCGTTGAAAAGGCAAGTAAAGATATAATTCCCCAAACAAGAACTCTATGCTGGCAAAAAGGAGGTGTGCTGCTTTGGGCTTTGGGTCATCTAGAGACACCTTCCTGACACATGGGGAGATATTATCAAAGGACAGCTTTTTAATAGCTGAAGGTTTTAACCAAGGGAGGGATATTTCTTTCTCCTTAAATCCACAGATGCTGGCCAGAAGTCCCTGAGCATCCCTGATACTTTAAGAACTCCAAGTAGATCAACAACAATTTCAAAGACGTCCACTCCAAGGTAGCAGCACAGCCGTCACAGCTCCACAACAGGGTCTTTCTATTTTTGAGGGCCAGAAGTGGGCTTTTAAGCTGCAGCCTGCACACAGAGAGCAGAGCCCACTGCGGGGCACTTCCAAGATACACACTTGATATATACTTGACACATGCCTGAGCTCTGGAACCTGGAGAGAGAAGGAAAAGGTGGGGAGTCAGGAGTGCAGGGTGAGAGCCAACACTGGCTGCAACTGGAAGAAATAAACCAGCCCCTTGCAGCTGACTTGTTCTACCAAAACCCCTTCTTTGCATCAGATGTTATTCTTTAGTTTTATAATTGTTTGGGGGAAAAAACAATGACCCACTAATGAGTCCCTTACAGTAAATATCACGTTATTAAAAATAGCAGACCCTTTGCTCAAAGCAGGACAAGAAGCAGAGCAAAGCAGAATCTCCTTTAGAGCAGGGTGGCTTGGCCCTGGCCATGAATCCAGTGACCACCCAGCGCCTTCCACCAGCAGAGGCCAACATAGTGCTTACCACGTTTCAGCGCTGTCTGAAGTGTGTTGTGTATATGAACTCATTGCGTGCTCACAGCAACCCCACGAGGTTGGTAATATCATCTGTGTTAATCAGCTTTCCATCGCTCTAAACAAAATTCCTGACAAGAGCAACTTAGAGGAGGAAAGTATATTTTGGCTCATGGTTTCAGAGGTTCAATCCATAGTTGGCCAGCTCCATCCCTTTGGGGCTGAGGTGGGGCAGATCACCATGGCAGAAGGGTGTGGCTGCTCACTTGGGAAGCAGAGAGAGTTAGAGAGAGGGGGAGGAAGGAGCCATGGATATAATATAGTCCCCAAGGGCACAACTCCAGTGCCTTGCTTCCTTTAACCATGTCCCACCTGCCTACAGTTACCACCCAGTAATCCATTCAAATTATTAATCCATCAAATGGATTAACCCAGTAATGAGGTGAGAGCCTCATGATCCATCATTTCCTGGAAGCCCCACCTCTGGCTTTCATCACTTGAGCTTCTGTGGGACATTTCAGATCCAAACCATAACATTATCCTTAATCTACATATGGGGAAACTGAGGCACGGAAAGAGTGACAGCTAGACCAAGATCAGACAGGTAGTAATCTTATGAGCCAGGATTAGAACGCAAGACCAGAATCCCGACTCTGGACCTCAGAGCTATACTCAGACCTCCCCTTCTATTCAGGAGCAGGGGAATGGCCGAGACCACCAAGCCTGTCAAGGAAACTGAAGCAGCACTTGGGTGGGAGACGGGCGTGAGCGCTGCACCACTGCACTAGGAACTGGGCACTAGAGTCTGCCTTTTTCATTTCTTTTCTTTCCTTTCCTTTCCTTTTTCTTTTGTGGTATCGGGGATTGAATCCAGGGGTGTTCTATCTCTGAGCTACACCTCCAATCCTATTTTATTTTATTTTTTTAAACAGGGTCTCACTAAGTTACTGAGGCTGGCCTCGAACTTGCGATCCTCCTGTCTTCCAAGTATTAGGATTACAGGCATGGACCACCATACCCAGCTTCCTCTTCTTTTTCTCTTAAGGTTGGTGGTAGGGAGTTGGTTGGTCAGTTATCACTTACTAGATTCACCTCTCAAAAGGGCATTTCTTCCTGAACACCAGTCTAAGTGTGGAGCTCTGAGTGATACTTTTGGCCAGCTAGCAGTGAGGTCACCAAGTACCCACAATCCAGGGTCAGCAACAGCAGTGGTAGGACCAGCCCGCTGCTACACACAGGAGGTGAGAAGGCCGAGAAACTATGATATGAGGGTCCCTGTGGTCCTGTCAGGGTGAGAGGCTGCTTCCAGACAAAGGTGACTAACACTGTGCTCCAATCACACAAGAGCATGGGCGGCAACTCCTCCCTAGACGTAGCCATGACGACCCCAGCACTCAGACTGATGAAATGCTTACAGAGAAGAGTTTGGAGAGAAGGTGGAGGGATGAGCAGGCAGGGAAAGGTGAAGTTAAGGGAATGGGGAACTCTAGGTGTGTGTGGAGTGGGGGGGTCTCCCCAGGAGAGCACTGATGGACATCCCTAGGGCTGTGGCCTGGGCTCAGTCCATCTGCAATCCTGGCTACCTTGCCCAGGAGTTGATTGTTGGCCACCCAAAGATCCAAGTTCAATTCCAAGACCACCTTGGGCCTTTGTGGAGGCTCCTAGAAGTTTCCTGTAAGCCCATGGAAATTATGTTAACTGCAGCTTCAGGCATCCACCTTCATTCTTTTTTAGTGGCTCCTGGCACCTAGAAAACCAAAGACCTGCTCTCCATTTCTCACCCCCTGGGAACCCACCCTGATTAGCTGAGCTCACCTGGCTCTCAGCTCACCAGAGGGATGACAGCAGGGCCTCTTGTTCTCAGGTGGAGTCCACATCAGGCTTCTCAAAGGACCATTTCCAGGCATGTCACTGAGTCATGGAGATCCAGGGAGGGAGAGCATCTGTCCCCCACAGTGGCAAAAGTGACTGGTGTCTTTGCTGGAGGGTGCAGGGCAGGCAGGGTGAGGGGAGGAGCAGCCAGCCTTTATACCAGGCCTTGGGGGCCAGTGATACCACATGAGCACTGGCACTGACCACACTCAGCCAGCCAGGTGTGCTGGTATTGACCAGTCCAAGCCAGGGGGCCTTTGGGAACCTGGTTTCCAGTATTGTTCTCTGATTGTTTCATGCATGCCTATTAAATTCCCCCACCACCCTAATATACTCTTGAACTTTAAAAACACCTTGTCATAGGAGATAATATTTTAAACATTTATTTCAAAAAGTAACAGTTAGTCACATTGACTGATGGCTTGGTTAGCAAGTTGGGAAAACTAGTTCCAGGGTATTGGTGAACTCTGACTCATCATCTCCACCAAGCAGCTGGAAGGAGGAGGACAGGATGGCAATCGCGTCCCAGCACCAGCTCAGAGCATTACGCCCACTGTGCTAGCTTAGACTTCACAGCACCCAGGAGAGGATGCTATGGCTTTAGGGAGGAGCAAGCGAGTCTGAGGAGACCTTCTTCGGGGACACTGGTCACACCGGCGAATGCACCATGCCTCAGGGCCTGGCATCTGTATCCTCTCTCGCAGACTCAGAAAGCTCCAAGTGAGGACGAAGAGCAGTCCCACTTCTCAGAGGTAGACTAACATGAACCAAGTGCAAGACCAGCTGCTAAGGGGCCTCAGCAATGAAAAGGAACCATCACAGGGTCCTGAACAGTGCAGCATCTCTCTGCAGATACTGAAGCCAAACTATACACACACAACAGCAGGTGAATGAGGAATCAGAAGGAGGGCAGCTCAGAAGACTCTCCAATTCCAGTCTGTTTATGGAGTCTTAGCTCAAGAGGCACCTTGTATGGGAAGCCTCCTTGTTCCCAGCCCTGATCTCTGCTACCAAGGCCAGCCCTGCACACCACTCCGTGTGCCCCTAATATGCGCCCCAACCTGGTGCCAACCACAGTGCCTCAGTGGTCTTCAGTCCTGCTGGCTACATGTTGTGCTGCTTGGAAATGTAAAAGGTGCCTATTCCTTCCGTGGCCCTCTGTAGAGAACTCAGAAAATGCTTAAGATATAAAAAGCGTAAACCGTTGGGCCAGGACTCTTTGTTTTTTTCTAGGCTGTGTGCTGACATCACCCTTCTGTTTGGTCTTCAAACAGGATATATACTGCTGTGAGTTTGTTTCCTGCTTCCTGCTAGCAAAATTATAAGCACACACCAGTATCACCTTCCCAAGATCATTCCCAGTCACCTGGATTGAGGTTTTCGAGTTCCTGGTCACATAGTCCCACAGGATCCCTGGAGCGCCCCCCCCCCCATGAGTTCTATTGTATGTAGACAACAGTTCAGTATTTAGTGCATGCGAGGCAATCAAAATGCCTAATGATAGAAGAGTAGTGAAACAGGCTTGGCCTCCCTACCCTGGAATACTGTGCAGCCAACACAATGATGTGTACAGAGCAGTTTTAAAACACCAGCGGAAAGCTTATTCTGTGATATTATGTGGGAAAGAAGTTGGTTAAAATCGTGTGTATCATGTGACTTTAGCTATTCAAATACAGAGCAAAGATAAAAGGCTGGAAAAAAATACATGAAATTGACAAAAGTAGTTACTTCTACGTGGTGATTTCCCCCTTTTTCTTTATGCTTTTCTATGCTTCCCAATCTATAATCAGTGTTATGCTACTTTTATAATTAAGTATAAGAATAAACTTTAAGGGAAAATGCATGAGTAGAACATTTTCCATTTCTCTAAAAATTTGTTGCTATTTAATTATGTGTCCTCTGATTCATTTGTTTGTAGGTCATAGAGAAACTAGATTAAAAAACAGGTCACCTCCTTCCCTCCCATATCTCAGGCAGCAGGTTGTATCTTGAGTCTCACTCTCCTGCGTGGGTTCTTCCCTGGTCCCACTGGTTCCTCTTCTCACCCAGATGTTTGGAGGTCACCTCTGGTTGTCACACAAGCATCACTGTGACTTCTTGGAGGTCGCTTTCCCTCTTATGTCTGGGTAAGGAATTGGTTATTCACTTGAAATATGCAAAGATGGGAGAATATACATGCTTCTTCCTTCGAAGAATTAGACAATTGCTGACCTGACTTCAAATCCTTTACAACTACTTAACTCTTTAAACAGTTCCCTCCTAGGAAGCATAGTTTATTTGGCCTCCTTTTATTGAGGTGAGATTCACGTAACATAAACTAACCATTTTTAAATGGATAGTTCTGTGGCATTTAGTGCATTCACAATGTTATGGAATCACTGCCTGTACCTAGTTCCAAAACATTTTTATTTCCCCAAAAGGAAACCCTGTTCTGCCGGGCGTGGTGGCGCACACTTGTAATCCCAGTACTTTGGGAGGCGGAGACCAGAGGATCCGGGTTCGTGGCCAGCCTCAGCTCTCTCTCTCTCTCTCTCTTTCTCTCTCTCTCCCAGTCTCTCTCTCTCTCTCTCTCTCTCTCTCTCTCTCTCTACCTAGTGAGGCCCTCCGCAACTTCGTGAGACCCGGTTTCAAAATAAAGTATAAAAAATAGGGCCAGGAGCGTAGTGCGGAGGTAGAATGCCCCTGCGTTCAATTCCCGGTACTGCAAAAAAAAAAAAAAGGAAACCCTGTGCTATGATTTCAATGTCATTTATACCCTCATCAAAACTCATACTGAAGCTTAGTTCCCTAATGTAATAATATTGAGGTGGAAGGGCCTTTAAGGGAAATAATTAGATCACGGGGCACACCCTTAGAGGGATTCATGTAGTCTCACAGGATAGGGCAACATTCCACAAAGCCCCTCCCTGCTCTTTGCTTCCTCCCTCACCAGATGCCAGCACTATGCTGTTTGGACTTTCCAGCCACCAGATTCAAGAGCCAACCCTCTCTTGTTTTTAAAGTACCCAGTCTCAGGTATTTTGCTATAGCAAAACAAAATGGACTAAGATGCCCCATGTCCACAATTGCTCCCATTCCCTTCTCTTTCAAGCCCCTGGCAACTGCCACGCTGCATTCTGTCTCTATAGATTAATCTATTCCAGATATTTCATGTAAATGAAATCACACAATCTGTGCATTTTGAGTCTGGCTTCTTTTGCTTAACATAATGTTTTTGAGGTTCATCAACATTATAGCATATATCAGCACTCCATTTCTATTTATTGTAGAACAGTATTCTATTGTATATGGATACCACAATGTGTTTATCCATTCTTCCATTGATGGAGATCAATCGTGCTGCTGTGAACGTGTGTGTACATGTCTTTGATTCTTACATAATATGAATGAGCTTAGATTTCATGGTAAATTCTATGCTCACTCTCCCAAGGCTTCTATCTGGGGATCCCCGCCTTCAGGAGCCAACTTCCTGTACTCCAAACCAGGGCAAATTCTCAGCAAGTCAGCAAGAAGAAAAGGGTTGCAGATTCAGAAATAGCCAGCCATGACTATTGTAGGTGGATTCCAGGAACAAATTAGCAGGAGAAAAGGGGCACACGCCAGAGAAGGAGTAATTACTGCTAAACATCCCTGGGAGTTTCATTTAATTAAGCATAACGATGGCAATAGAATTAGCCACATCCTATCTCCTCAGAATAGGTTCCATTTGTTTCTCTAGCTCAGCTTCTCCAAACCCTCAAAGAAAGGATATGTGTGAGTAAAGATGGTGAGCAAGGTATCATCCCAACATAACGTTCCTCCCCTACTTGTATTCCTAGCCAGGCTGTCCAGACAGGTACAAATTAGGGAAAAAAGGTCAGAGGGGTAGTTGAATACAATGGTTAGGATCCCAGACTCTGGAACCAGAGAGCAGCTGGCCTGGAGTTGAACTCCACCGCCACTTCTCAGCTGTGTGACCTCATGCAAGTAACTTGACCACTCTGAGGCTCAATTTCTCAAATGTCAAAATGGCGATAGTAAAAAGAACCAACCTCATTAAAAAGGGAAGGCAGATGGGAAGCTGAGACAGGAGAATCACGGGTTTGAGGACAGCCTCAGCAATTTAGTGAGACTCTCAGCAGCCTAGTGAGACCCTGTTTCAAAATAAAAAAAAAAAAACATACAAAGAGTTGGGGCATAACTTGGAGATAGAATGCCCCTGAATTCAACCCCCCAGTATTTCCCCCCACACACACACACACATGAAAGCAGAATATTTTATTGTAAAACCTCAATAAATATTAGGATGGCATTGGTTACAAAAAATAGTTCGGAACCATAGCTTGCCAGCAAAATTGCAAGAGCTCCTGCCTCACGCATATCCTTCCTGTTTGTCCAGGGAGTTCCCAAGGAAGCAGATTTAAGTCTTCCTGTCTCCCCCAAGAAAACACTCCCCCAGCTTCAGTCACAAACAGTCCCGGAGCCCTCACCTAGCTTAGACAGATGCCACCAAATGTGTGGAGCCCTCCGCAGTGCCACCTGGTCATGGAGCTCCAGCAAATCAGGAGGAGCGCAGAGGCCAGCATCAGGATAACTCCTGCAGGGAGGGAGGCTGGGGAAGTGGGTGGGAGCAATACCTGTCTATTCTTTGAGCTTCTTTTTTTCTTCTTAAGAAATATATTTCTATGTTTGAAAAGATGAGTTGATTTAAAGATATTAGCTAATAACAAGCAATACACGAATATGGTAAAAATACAGGATGAATAAACTCTGGGGCACCTGGAGTCCCAGGAACCTTTTTAGGCCTTTGACCGTGATTTACACAACAATCCCTCAAGGTCATCTGATTTCTTCAGTTCAATCTCACATCCACCAGCCTTTTCCTTAGTTATTCTCCCTCTGAGCCAGATTCCACTGTTGGTGCTGAGAGTTACAGAGGCAAAGAAGGAATATTCCCTGTCTTCACTGCAAAGAGGAGCCTCCATGCCTATCGGCAGCACAGGGAGGGAGCTTGAGAGGGGATTCCTTTAGGTACTATGTCAGTGGTGTTTCTGGGCTGGGCTGAACATCTAGTCGCTGAGCCGACAAGGCTCAAGGAATGTGGCCAAAACAGATGTTACAGAGCTGTGCATCTATGTGGCACATGGTCAGGCACAGCAATATTGTGACGCACATGTGATGGGATTGTGACAAGGTACAATGGGGATATCCTGCTGTCACGTGAGAATCTTACTCTCAAGGGTGGTGGTGCTCTGCAGTGCTGTCTTTTGTAAAGCCAGGTTACAGTGTCATGGTGTGGAGTTTGTGGGTGTCCAGCCCCATTTTGTGATGGTGTAATGTTCTGATCATGGCTATGGCAGAGATCTAGTTTCCCAGTCACAGTATAGTCATGCCTTCTTTTTTGTTGTTGTTGTTTGTTTGTTTGCAGTACTAGGGACTGAACCCAGAGGCATTCTACCTCTGAGCTATACCCCCAGTCCTATTTTTGTTTTTGAAACAGAGTCTCGCTAGGTTGATGAGAGTCTCACTACTTGCTGAGGCTGTCCTCGAACCTGCAATCCTCCTATCTCAGCCTCCTAAAGTACTGGGATTACAAGCATGTGCCACCATGCCTGGCTTAGTCATGCCTTCTATATGAAAGGGATTCATTCCAGTAACAACCCCACCATTCCTAGAACCGTCAGATGCTCCAGCCCCTGATATAAAGTGGCACAGCATTTGCATATCACCTATACACTTCTTCATTATACTTTTTTTTTGCGGTACCGGGGATTGAACCCAGGGGCATTCTACCCCCAACCCTATTTTTTTATACTTTATTTTGAAACCAGGTCTCACGAAGTTGCGGAGGGCCTCACTAGGTAGAGAGAGAGAGAGACAGGGAGAGAGAGAGAGAGAGAGCTGAGGCTGGCTGCGAACCCGGATCCTCCGGTCTCCGCCTCCCAAAGTATTGGGATTACAAGCGTGCGCCACCACGCTCGGCTTCATTATACTTTAAATCATCTCTAGACTGCTTATAATATACCTAATACAATGTAAATGTTATGCAAATAGTAGTTGTATTGTTTAGGGAATAACAAGAAAAGTAGTCTGTACCGATGCATTTTTCTCTCATATTTTCTATCCAAGGTTAGTTGAATCCGTGGATATGGGACCTGTGGCTATGGAGGGCCGACGGTGTCATGCTGCCAGCTTGCCAGGGTGACAGGGCCATGGTGATTTGCTGCATTCTGGCCTTGTGGTCTTTCGATGTGATGTGGTGGTGAGGTGTGTATGATGCTGCCTTTCTTGAGACACTATAACCTTGCCCTGGTCCGTTTCCTTCTGGAACACCAGAGAAGTCTCCCAGCACACTGCACATATTTCTCTGGAGTCATAAAAGGACTTAGTGATAGTTAGCTGGGGGTCTAATAACTATAATTTCAGCTCTGTCTCTGGTGTCTGCCAGGCACCTCTGAGGCTTGCCACATAAAAGCCAGCTGTCAGCCCCCCACGAGGAGTCAGGTGGACCCGAGGCCCAGCTCAGTCCCTTAGCCAGGATGTCCCCTGCCTGGCATCAGCAGAGGCCGTTGGGTTCAAATCCACCAGGGGCATCTGTCAGCTGGCCAGCTTCTGCGCCCCTGCATGCGGACCCATGTCCTGCCCCCCTGCTTCAAAGATGCCAACGCCCACGCGGAGGTTTCCCAAAACATCTCTGCTATTCCTCCATTTTTCCAAGAAGGGCATGGAACTTTATAAAACGGGTTCACAGTTTTAATATATATCTGCCCATGCCGCTGTAAAGAAGTTTGCTCATTTCCACAAGCCCCACTTCTCCAGGCCACACAGACTGGGGCAGTTCAGGTAAGGAAATATAATAGATTCTCATTATTCATGGTATTTATGTTCTCTAAAGTCATCGCAAATACTGAACCATTTTGCTTCTGGGGAAAATATGGGGTTAGGTTTTCATGAGCTTCTGCTCACAATATTTTCATCAGCCAATCAATACATAACTTTGTTTTATGACCTCTGTTTAATGACACCTTACTTAATATGTATGGTTGATTTGTTATCATCGAACCCATGGCCCACAGCGCTGTAACTTATGCTTGATCGATGAAGCTTATCTCACACACGTGCTTTCTCCTTAGGGCACAGCACAGCCTTCTTGCTCTGAGGAGCACGAGGTGGCACTTCAACGCTATGCTCAGAGGCCATTTAAACAGTAAAATCTTCAACAAAGAACACAAACGTGCAAATAAAAAGTGGCACTGAGTAGACTGTGAAAAGGGCACTTGTTTATAAACAATCTAAGATCTAACGAGAGAGCTGCCTTGTTCATCCTCGGTTTCGAATGTGTGCATCAGGCAACTCAAGTTTTCTACCACGCTGCATGTGCCCAACAATGCTCATGAAAGCACGAAGGATATTAATTTGGGGGTTACACATAAATTTTAGCCAGTAGGCCAATTCACAAACACAAAATCTACAAATCATAAGGATCATCTGTAATCAAAAGGAGCATTTAGAGAGATTTATGGGGCACCAGGACCCATTCTAAGTGCTTGACATGTATTGGCTCATTTAATCCCACCAGAAACACAAGGAAGTGGCGGGGTTACTATTGCCCCATTTTACGGCTGAAGGAATAGAAGCAAACAGAAGAAGAAAGTAACTTGCTGCAGGTCCCATGACCAGAAAGTGACAGAGCCCAGCTGTGAACCCAGGCAGTCTTGCTCTAGAATCCACAGGCTTAATGGTTTCTCAAGAGAAACACTTGGGAACCCAAGACTAGCCCGCTGCTTTTCCTCTAGATAGGAGACTGACTTGCTTTCTCATCCAGAGTGGTTGGAGCTTTCCTGATGCTTCCCTCCAGGACTGGTCCCCCATCTGTCATTGGTGACCTCAGCTGAGGCTTCTGCTATTGTTAACACATCTACCTTGGGTTCCCCTGCCTGACAGGGGAGGGTCTTCTCTTCCAGCCTCTGGATGACTGGGCTGCACTAGTCTAGTCTAGTCTTCACTGGATTCCTCTAAATGCAGTTTCCTTTCGGGGAGGTAGAGGAGAGTACTATATGGTATCCTCAGGATAAATTAATAAAACCAGGCACATGGCGTCATCCCCACAACTTAGGGGAAAGTTCAGGTACCTGGACACTCTCCTACATGAGAGTGACTCCCTGGCCCCCCCAAGGCTCCTTCCCCCACTGGTGTACATGCATAAATATGTAGTAGGAGTTGGTATGGCCTAATGTTCATGAGTTATAGTTGGAGAGATTTGTGTGGCTGTGGGAACATTATAAACCTCTCCATGCCACATTTTCCATGTGGTGAGGAAGGAGTGGTAACAGAGACTTGAATGAGAAAATTTGCATAAAGACTTCGTATTGTACTTGGTACCAGGAAGAACTCAAGAAGACGCACAGTATTTTCCTTCCCACATCTATTTCACATTAGTAATAGCAAAAATCCAAATGTCCCTCAACAAGCGACTGGCTGAATAAGCTATAGTAAACTCAAACAATAACATACTATGCAACTATAGGAAGAAATATGGAACATCTCTCTATATATTGCTATGGCATAATCTTCAGAATACAGTGTTAAGTGAAAAAAACAACGTGGGCTCAATTATATCTAATAAGTTATAATTTATCTAAGAGTATGTGTATATATATATGTATTTATTCATGTATAGTTCTGCAATGGAAGGATAAACCGTAAAATAAGTAAAACTGGTGGCTAAGGAAAAAGGAGAAATAAGAGAAATAAGTTAGGAAAGAAGTGGGACTTCTCTAATACCTTATTTGTTAGATATGACCTTGGAATCATAGAAATGTTTTAGGTGATTATAAGTAATGCTATTTTGGAATGAAAAAGGCAATTCCTAAAATAAATGAACCTAATTGCATTGGGTTGATGGCTTAATGATGCAGAGATGTATTATTTTAAATAATTTGAAAATTCAGTAACTCAGTTGGACATCTCTAGTGAGATGTACATGAGAACTTCAAAAAATAATAATAATAACTATCTTAATAGTCATAGTTTTAGTATCATCTATACATAAACCACATATATACGTATATTCTGTATCATAAAAGAGAATAAAACAAACACAATTTTGCTATTGTCATTAAGAACCAAGATTTTCAGCAGATGAGGAAAATATTCAAAATCAAGTCAAAGTTAAGCAAAGCCCTGTAATCCTAAATGTGAATTGAAAAATATCAATATCAATTCATAGTACTTTTTTCTTAGGTTTTTTTTTTTCCGTTTCCAAACTTGGGCAACTTTTCTTTCCAGAAAACAAGAAACCTGTCAATGACTACTGAGGTCATGGCCAAGTCAGGATTCAGGAAGCAACTGGGGAACAAGGCTCCCACTGGCCAAGCACGGGAAAATCAGAGCCCTAAAAATAATGATGACAGCAATGGATTGAAACAGGTCGAATGTGTTCACATCTGTGAGTTCCTAATGATCCTATAAAACAGAAACGTCTCCCTGGTTATCTCTGGAGAGTATAAGGGGATCAACCCACTACTCTGAATACTGGTCAATGCAGAGAAAGAATCAAACATGTAACCTGTTTTTTCTGACGAAACTGAATCATCAGGTAATTAAAAGGTCAATGAGGAAATAATCCCCATTGAGGAAGATTCCATATACCAAATGAGAAAGAAATGATAGAGTTAGAATGTCACTTTTGCAAACCCCCAAATGAAATGGCAGATCTGGACAATGACTGTCCATGGCTGCGACATCGCCAAGAGACAACCTGTCATTATGTGCTGGCTGAGGGAGCACAGGGCAATACCTACTGTGCAGCCTTGAAAACAAGTACTCAAATAAGTAAATCTGAATCAGACCAAGACACTAGATCTAGCTGCCATTTTATAAGAGAGGGCACAAAAGAGTACAGTAGATGGCACCATAGGGGTGCAATCCTGTCCAGAAAATAGGAAATTACCTGATCTCTTCAACAATGAATTATAAGAAGATAAAAAAGAGGGCTGGGGAACCTTCACATTGAAGAGACTAAGAAAAATATACACAAATTGCAATCTTATTTAAATCCCAGTTCAAATAAACCAACTCAAAAAAAATGAGTCAATTAGGGAAATTTGAATACTGATTGGGTATTTAATAATCTTATGAAATTATTATCAAGTCTTTTCATTGTGATAATAGTATTTTGATTTTTAAAGTCCTTATCTTTTAGAAATACATACAAAAATATTTACAGGTGAAGTAACAGGATATCGGTGAAGTGACATGCTGTTGGGGATGTGTTTTAAATAACCTGGCAGGGGGCACAGATGACAGGAAAGTGGCTGTGAGTTTACTGTTTTGGCTGGGTGATGGGTCCATGAACATCCATTGTGCTATTTTTTTTTAATTTTCTCCCACCCTATCCATGGAGATCTCTTCTTTTCTAGGTTTTAACAATTACCCTTTCACTGAAAATTCCCTAGCCATACTGACTATACGATTCCTGTTTTCCTGTTTCTTCAAACCTATTTCTATTAGAATCTCTCTCTCTCTCTCTCTCTCTCTCTCTCTCTCTCTCTCTCACACACACACACACACACACACACACAGGTGTGCATGCACAAATAGTAGTGTCTTATAAAAAGAGCCATCGTTGTGTGTCTGCTCTGCTAGGCCCTTTGCATTCAAACCTCACAATGACCCTAAGCGGAAGGATTATTATCCCATTTCTACAGATGAGGAAATGGAGACAGAAGCTTCAAGTGACTTCACTAAAGCCACATGGCTTGTCAGTGGCAGAGCTGGGATTTGGATCCAGATGATCTGCTTCAAAGCACATTGACTGCACGTCTATATTGAATTGCCTGTGTCAGCAGCAAAGTGGCTATTTGGTCAGTGTTCACTGGGAGAGATGCGCGTAACTAAGAACTTGAGGCATCCCACCTCAGGTCTCCCCTTCCACATCGTCGCTGTGTCCCAATGCCTGGCATCTCCTCTCCTTCATAATGGAGGAGCTGAGGGATGAATTCCACAAGGCCTGGAAGAATTCAAGCACATGTGTAAGAAGACTGCTGCCAAGCGAACCACACTCCCCCCAGAGTGCGGACAGGATGCGGTGTCTATAAATAATCACAGTGCGGGAAGAGAGTCTCTCCCCCGGGGCTCCCTTTGCGAGAGGTTGATGGTAATTGATGAGGCTACAGGGATATGCCAATCCTTCCGCTCTCAGACCAGGTGTGGTTATTTACAGAAATGTCACTTTCCCAACCCTCCCTCCCCATCTCTGCCTGAGGCTTGCAGACCAGAAAATATCAATTTACTGCCGCCCCGGGGCAGAAGGCAATAATCCACCTGTGCACCCCACTGCCTACAAACCTGACTCAGGCTCCTGCTCTGGCTGAGAGGTGCTTCTTTTTTGGAAGTCTGGAAGGAGAAAGAGAAATTCACCACAGATGTGCCCCTTTCCAGGTGCGGGGAGGTCAAGCACCCCCTTGCGACCATGTCACAAAATACTAAGTCGATCCCATCTGGAGTTCCCACATTGCCCAGTGCTTAGCAGGGAAGTAAACAGACCACTGGACCAGAAGTCTGAAGACATGGGTTCTGACTCTAAGTGGCCCTTCTGCTAGACAATCGATGTCTGAATCCCTGCATCTGCATCTATAAAGATGCAGTCTTCTCTCACTTGCTAGACACAAAAAGCTTGTGAAAAGAACAAATAAAGTAATGGAGTCAAATGATCTGTCTTGTACCCGAGATCATCTTTATTATAGTCATTATTGCAACTCATTCCCATCAGCCCTATTTCAACTAATCCTATGAGAACCATTAGGAATACCCACAAGAGACCTGAGCAAATGTTTGTAACTGAACTGCCAGCCCCGGGGCCCTGCCGGCAGAGGCAAGAGCACAGTCCAAATGCAGCATCTAAGTCTGATTTCTCGGGGCATCTGAATTGTGGGTGAAGATCATTTTGTTATAACAAGTTTTACACCAAAAAAATCAATTTCACAAGTAAATAAAAGACTTGGGAATAGGGGTGGAACTACATTTCAAGGTTGTGCTAGCCTGAGCCTCTACACGGCATTTCTGAATCTCAACCTGTAGTGAATAGAAAATTGTCCTGCTCCTTCCTTGCTCAGGATGACCTTAAAAGGCACAGCAGAGTCTCCTGCTACGGGATGCCCCTGCTAATTTGTGCAGAGCCGGAGTGAGGGACAGATTGGCACATCATAGGCATTTTGGCTGGATGTACCAGCTCCACAGGGGTACTCTGGGGCACCTCTTCCCACAGTGTCCTCTGACAGTGGCTACCCTCTCTCTGCAACTCCCATGGATAACCTCTCCCAGTGCTATAAAATAGGAAGCTTGACCTGTAGCTAGTGCTTGTAACCAGATGCATCTACTTCCAAAGCAACGTAACATCCTCCCTGTCTAACTAGTTCCCATGGCAAGGGGCCAGATCCTCAGGGACCCAGTTAGAGTCGACATGGCCACAGGTGCAAAAGAAGCCGTATCTTATTCCCTTTCATCAAACATGGCCTCCAGCCACCTGGCCCTTCCACGGTTCCACAATGTGGGTTTTTACTTAGCGAGTAAAGCCCTAAAGCTACCCCTGATCCTCAGAGGGTGTCAGGCTAGACAGACCTGGGTGGTTTCACTCTCTGGTCTGGAGGGGAGCCTTTTCTTATCCTCAAAAGTTCCAACCCCATGGGAAAAAAATCAATTTTTAATAGAAATATGTTTTTAAAGCTAACTTAGTTTTATTTCTTCCTTTAGAAGGAGATGTTTTAGCAAAGGTTCTACTTACCTGATTTTATATGAGGAGGAAAAAGCATAAACAATGATTTTATAAGCTATAACAATAAAGTAACATTTATAAGCATTTTTTATTCAAGTACCATAATCTATGCTGAGTGATTTACAGGGATGATTTCAAATGAACCATCTCCACAAGATTCTTTGTCCCTATTTTACAGATGAAAGACTGATGCTCAGAGTCATTTCCCCAAGATCACAGCTGGGATCCCAAAGGTCCCATAGATCCCAAAGCCCTCACACTGGCTATATAGGCCCCAGGCTTTGTTTTGTAGAACCTACTCAATAGACTTTATAAACTTTCTTTTCTTAGATAAAAAATATGATATGTACATACAGTGGAATATTATTCATCCATTAAAAAGAATGAAGTTTGGCTATAACATGGATACCTTAAAGACTTTATGTTAGTGAAGTAATCTGGACACAAAGGGACAAATATTATATAATTACACTTACATGAATATTCAGAAGAGGCAAATTCATAGAGACATAAAGTAGAATATAGATTACCAAACGTTATGGGAAGGAGTGAATGGGTAATTACTGCTTAATAGAGTAACTTCTACTAGAGATGAAAAAGGGTTGGAAATACATAGTAATGATGGCTCGAGGACATTATGAGTACAATCAATACCACTGAATTGTATATTTAAAAACGGTTAAAGTTGCAAATTTTATGTTATATGTATATTTCCCCATGATAAAAAATATTCAATCCCTTTTCTGTTTATTATTAACCCAATTTTATTTCTGTTGCTTGTAACTAAGAACCTGACTGATTTACCATCTAAGATAGAAACTAAGCCTTAGGCCACAACAAAAATGCACAGCTGAAGTCACCCTGAAAAACATAAAGACCAAACAGAAGAATAAAATGGTTTACCTATGTAGAGGCCAGATTTGGGGAGGTTTCTGCATGAATGATCAAAGGGAACCTGTGCGGGAGGAGAGGTTGAGTTTGGGAAGCATCTAGAGGAATAATTAAACAGTGTCTCTTTCCATTTTGAATAGAAAAATATGCTAGAGACAGAAACTTTGTCACTCTTCCAGCCTGATGACAGTAAATTCAACACCAATTCAGCCAGGTAGCTGCACCAGGAAGCTACAGTGTCATGGAGTTCACCGAGGCCAGGGGGTACTCAGGGCAGACTTCCTGGAGAGGGTGAACATCCTGGGGCCAATGACTCCTGGGGCAGTTCTATCTCCCCACAGCCCTGTCACAACACAGGCCCCCCTCAGGGGCCCCAGTCTCACCAATCGTTTTATTCCTCAAGCTTGTCAAGCACTCTGATGCCCCCAAGACTTCATACACGTGGTTCCTGGTGACCGTGGAGCTTTCTCCACTATGCACCTGCAGGCTACTTCCCAGACTCAGTGAGCACCCATCACCTTTCAAAGCCTGAGTTCTCTCTGCTGAGACCTCTGACCACCCCTGTACCCATAAACCCTTCATACACTGAGCAGAACTGAACTTGCTCCCAGGGGTTCTGCTAAACTTTGCTTTTTGCAATCTATTTCATCTTCTTCTATTATTATTATCATTATTATTATTTTTATTATTAGTGTTGGGAATTGAACCCAGGGGCATTCTACCCCCAAGCTACATGCCCAGCTATGTATGTGTGTGTGTGTATGTGTGTGTGTGTGTGTGTGTGTGTAACTGGGGATTGAACCCATGGGCATTCTACCTCCAAGCTACAGCCCCAGCCTTATTTTATTTTTTATTCTGAAACAAGGTCTCGCTAAGTTGCTGAAGCTGGTCTCGAACCTCTGAAATCTTTTTCTTTACACACTATCTCCTCACTGGACTATAAGCTCCTCCAATGTAGAGGCCCCATACCTTATTCATCTCCATATGCCTTTTTAAGTGATGGGATCTTGCTATGTGCCCAGGCTGGCCCCAAACTCCTGGGCGCAAGTGATCCTCCTGCCCTCAACCTCCCAAGTAACTGTAACTACAGGTGTATACCACTGCGCTGGGCGCTTATCTCTATGTCTGTGGGCCTCAGCACACAGCCTGGCAGAGAGCAGATAATCATAGGATGTTGGGGGAGATACTGGAGTGGAAATGCTGTTTTCCTGACAGGCAGCCTTAGCACATGCCATTCCCCCGCCCTAGGAATGCACTTCCTATCATTCTAAAAACTGGCTTCTTCTTATTCTATAGGTGCAGCTTTAAAGTTTACCTTCTCATGAACCCAATATAAAATATATTTTTTCCACATGGTGTCCTGTTCTTTTACTCTATGTAACTGTTCAGAATTTATTCTTTCAGATTTATGGTCTATCCCCCCTATGTAACTGTAAACTGCATGATACACAGAGCTGTGGCTTACTTTGCTCACACACTGTATGATACTCAGTACTTCAAATAGCACCTAGTACATGGTAAATGCTCAATACGTATGGAAGGAAGGAAGGAAGGAAGGAAGGAAGGAAGGAAGGAAGGAAGGAAGGAAGGAAAGAGAGAGGGGGACAGGGAGGAAGAGAGGAAGAGAGGAAGCAAGAAAGAGAAGTAGGGAGGAAAGAACCAGCAGTTGTCTTGGCCTCCTACTGGAATGGTTCTCTTCAGACACATTAGCTGCTCCTAGGCTCCCCTAAGAAAGGCACTCAACAGTCTTTGCTCACGTCCAGGGACAGCAGGAAGTTTGGCTAAGTGGAGTCGCCTGCTGCTTCCTGGGTTGAGGGTTCACTTCTGCCCCCAAAGCCCTCCTTGAGTAATTTTAGAATAATGATGCAAAAATGATTCTAATTTTCTCACTGGTGAGTGAGTGTCACAGGTTGCTTGGGAGGCCTCTACCCAGCAGACTGCATCGTGTGACCACCTGCTTATGAAATAATCTCCAAAAAGCATAGAACTACTGATAGCAGAGGACTGACTTGGTGCCAGTCTGCCTACCTGTAGGGAGGGGATTGGGACGGGAAGTGGCTAGGTCTGTAACCTTTCCTTAAAAGGAAGCACAGGCCCAGAAGAATTGCTGGTTAATGAGTTTCTTTTTACAATGTGTGTGCATTGTAATCATACATCTTGTTGAAGTTCAGAGTGATAGAGGTATACATGCACACAGTACTCATTGAGCCCTCCCCCAATTCCCGCCCTATCCCCTCTCCCTCCCCTCCTTCCTGTGCTCAGCACAGTGATTGGCTTTGATAAGTTTGATAAGTACTTTGATAAGGACATCATGACCATTGAGGTGTTTCCCTATTCCCCACTCCCATCTCCCTCTTTAGGTCGCCTTCTTCATTCAACTAATGTTTCTCCTTTTTTGTCTGGAGTCCCTCCGATGTCCCAATTTCTCCCTAGCTTCCACATATGAGAGAGAACACTTGACTTTTCACTTTTTGTGACTGACTAATCTCACTTAGCATAATGTTCTCCAGTTCCATCCATTTCCCTGCAAATGACATCATTTTGTTCTTCTTTATGGCTGAGTAGAATTCCATTGTGTATATGTCCCATAGTTTTGTAATCCATTCATCTGTTGGTGGACATCTTGGCTGATTCCATAGTTTGGCAATTGTGAATTGTGCAGCTATAAACATAGATATGCATGCATTACTCTGGTAGTTTGGTTTCCATTCTTTTGGGTAGATACCTAGAAGTGGTATTGCTGGATCATATGGTAGGTTCATTCCCAGTCTTCTGAGCATCCTCCACACTGTTTTCCAAAGTGGTTGCACTAATTTGCAATTCCACCAACAGTGTATCAGAGTTCCTACTTCTCCACATCCTTGCCAGCATTTGTTGTTGTTTGTGTTTTTAATGATTGCCATTCTAATTGGAGTTAGGTGAAATCTCAGGGTAGTTTTGGTTTGCATCTCTCTGCTAATGATGTTGAACATTTTTTCATACATTTATTGGCCATTTGTATTTCTTCTTTTGTGAAGTGCCTATTTAGTTCACTTGCCCATTTTTTATTGGGTTATTTGTTTTTTTGGTGTGAGTTTCTTGAGTTCTCTGTATATGCTGGATATTAGTCGTCTATCAGAAGAGGAGCTGGCAAAAATCTTCTCCCATTCTGTCAGCTCTCTTTTGAGGTTCTTGATAGTTTCCTTTGCTGCACAGAAGCTCTTCTAAACAATCCCATGTATTAATCCTAATTTTAATTTAATGAGTTTCATTCTTGCCCAGCACCATCCCCACCCCACAAGTGGTAGTTCTCCACCTTGCTGCACACTGCAGCTCCCTGGACAGTTTAGAAGATTTCTGACACCTGGATCCTACCACCAGGCATTCTGCTCAATCTGCCCATGGTACTGCCAGACATGGAAATATTCGGAGACTCCCAGGTGATTCTTTTTTTTCTTTACTTCGTACTTTGTTTGTTTATTTGTGTGTGTGTGTGTGTGTGTGTGTGTGTGTGGTACTGGCGTTTGAACCCATGGACATTCTACCTCTGAGCTACTCCCCCAGTACTATTTTTATTTTTAATTTTAAAACAGGGTCTCACTAAGTTGCAGAGGACCTTGCTAAGTTTCTGAAGCTGGCCTTGAATCTGCGATCCTCTTGTCGCAACCTCCCTAGTACTGGGGTTATAGGTATGGGCTACCACACCTGGCTGACTCCCAGGTGAGTCTAATAAATAGCTAGGACATGGGTGACTCTAGGAAACAGCCCCATGGTAGGGCTCCCTCACCCAATAATGGCCTCATGGGGAGGCAACTTCCAGCTCTGTCACCTGAGATCAATGTCACTTGACCAGGAAACGAAGCCTGCATCTCCCCTGGCCAACTGATCACCTGAGCCACTTAGAGCAGGCGGTACGTGGACAGCAGGTGCTGATGCTCCACCCAGAGGCTCCCAGTGGGCAGGTGAGACTGAGTGGACAGTGCTACATCGCAAAGAGCAGTCAAGGCAGCTGCTCCCTTGGAAGTGGACTAGCAGAGCAGAGCTCACCTAGCCAGGACTTCGCTGCCCCTCCCTCAGGATTTCTGTTCTCCCTCTAGCCTTCCTCCCCTAGCCTACCTAGGTTAAAGCCTTGCCAGCGAAAGCTCTCCAGCTGGGTTCCCCTGCTTCTGCAAAGAAGATACAGACCACAGGTCTAGTAGTTTATTCTGAATACAATCCTCGTTGTTTCAGAGTAAACATTTTTGAGTAGAGAAAAGTTTTCATCGGTTCTATGTTTAGAAAGAGCTCCGACAGTGGGTTTTTATTAGTACTACGCTATCTTCCAGTCCACAAACTTTTACTGCATTTCTTCTCAGTACCAGTCACTGAGCTAGGGGCGGGCAATTTTGAAAAATGAGTGAGATCCATGCCACTTGCCCCCACATGAACTAGCGAGGGTGACAGGCTGGTGACCAACTGTTGTGCGTGAAAGTGAAGCTGGGGATGTACCCAGGGTGTTGTGGGAGGCTACAAGGAGATTCCTGAACAAAGTACTGGAGGATGGCTGGGGGCTGGCCAGGTGGAGGTGCGGGGTGGGGGACTTCCCAGCAGTGGGGTCAACGTGGACAAGGGCTGGTTTAACAAATATGGGGGGCAGCTGACTAAGAGAGGAAACTGCACTGAACGGAGAAAACTACAAGACTATGGAGCAAAGTGTATGGGGAAAGAAGTCACACAGCAAATGCTTACGCTGTGTTTACTGCAGGGCTGGCACTGTTCTAAGAGTGTGTGTGTGTGTGTGTGTCTCATTCATCCACATGTTCTTTTAATTCTCACAGCAACCTGATCAGATAAGATTATCATCCCCAATTTACAGATGAGAAAACAAAATCACAGGGAGTCTTTCTTTCTTTCTTTCTTTCTTTCTTTCTTTCTTTCTTCAGTATTGGGGATTGAACACAGGGGCATTCTATCTCCAAGCTACACCCCAGCCCTATTTTATTATTATCATTATTATTCTTTATTTTGAAACAGGGTCTCACTAAGTTGAAGAGGGCCTCACTAAGTAGCTGAGGCTGGCCGCAAACCTGCAATCCTCCTGTCTCAGCCTCCCAAGTACTGAGATTACAAGTGTGTACCACCACGCCCAGCCACAGGGAATCCAACTGCCGCAAATCACACAGCAAGCGGCAAAGCCAGATTCCTGCATCCTGGGTGCACACTCTTAGCCGAGATGTTCCGTCGCCTTTTACGGTAGATTATTGACAGAAGCTATGTTTAAAGAGAGTGGATGTTACCCTGTAGGGCAAAGGGAAGCACTGAAGAATTTTATATCAGAGACTGTACTGTCACACGCATATAAAGGCAGAATGGAGGGAAAGGTTGGAGGGCAGGCATCCTCTGTATGGTGGGGAGTGGAACAGGCGAATGCATAGTCTGAGCCTGGCTGGTGGTGTTAGAGTAGAGAGTTAGCAAGACAGCAGGATGGGGGTTCTGCGACTTTACTCCCCTCACAGAAATCCAACTAGTGACTCTCCACAGATGAGAATCCCATCACGAACCTCCCAGAACTCGGAGGTGCAGCTGAAATGTCCCTGGGGGCAGATCTAAGAAGAACCAGGAAAGGGTAGGAGGGAGGCCCAGATTCTGCCCTCAGCCTCCACCCTGTGGGACTCTTTGCAGGAGGTGCCCCCTGCCTGCCCTACAGAACCCCTGGGAGTGGCTGCAGGGCCAGGACACCTGAATCAGTGGAAATCAAGAAACACACGGGTTCCTGCGGCCCCGAGATCCTGGGGTGCCAAGTCCTGGCCACCAAGGCATGCTCTGTAGGAAACACACCCCAGCCTTCAGGCTCCAGTGTAGCCAGCCTCCCCACCCAGCAGGTCATTACCACTAAGTCCTCCCCAGCCTCTACGATGCAGAGAAGGAAGACCCAAGTAATCAAGCAGCATCTCTACTCAACCAAAAATCTGGCCCAGTGATGACTTCCACCTCTGCCTATCTCCAAGGAGCACTGGGCTAGGCATGCTGGTCCCAGGAGGTCAGGCAGCCTCTCCACTCTGCCCAAAACCCACAGCTCCACCCCGACAGAGAGGTAATCCCCAATCACGCAATTCTTGCACTTGAATTAGTGGGTCTTGGCAATTGATTAGAACTGAGGGCAGAGGGTGGAGTTAAGAATGCCATGCAGAGTTCTAATTAGGATGGAAAACAGTCTAGGAGGAGGGATTAAAAGTCAGTTTGGGACAAGCTGAGCTTAGGGTGTCTGCCGGGCAGCAGGGGGTGGAGGACAGTCTGTTGGCTATGCAAATGTCCACAGTAGCAGTGTGGTCAACAGTTTTACGTGCACATAGTGGAGAGAGAGAAGCATGTGACCGTTGCAATAGCCCTGATTACCCACATCTCCCCGTACCTCTGATTACCTCGCCACAGAATGGATTATCAGTATCTATCATTCATCAAACTCTCCAAAGTACGGCAGCATTCATTTTTTGGCTGACATTCAGCTATTTCTCCACAAGCAGGCAAAGTTAGATTTCTACTTATCAAACTCTATTCGTTATTCTAATTTAATTTCTCTGCAACTAGAGTTAGAAGCTTTTCTGAAACGAAAAATTATTCTGATCTGAAAGACAGAATTGCTTCGTACCATCATGACAGGTCAATTTAAGAATGCAAGAGCTGGAGAGCATGGCTCCCAGGCTCGTTTCTGAGAGCTGAAACTCATTCGGCGGTTTGGGGCCTCTCTGGCAGTTTGCTGAAGTAGCGAAACTCTTTTTACTGCTGCTATAGATTCAGGTCAGGACATCTTAGCCAAAGTAATAGCCCCAGAATACCAACAAGCTCCTGATGTTCTCTCTTGCTTCCCTTGTCACAGTTAAAGACAGGAAAACCGGCTTTCCTGATGGTAGAAAACACAGCTGTCCACTTGCTTCATTCCCAAAGTCTATCTCTCCCCCCCAAAAAAGCCACTTCCTTCTAAGTCAGTTTCCATGTCAGCTCAGCCACTCCAATTCATTCCCATGTTTTACCTGTTTAGTTCTCATTCATCATACCAGGAACACAAATCAATATTAAGCACCCGTTGAAGGCACACGTATCCCACCTTGTACCACAAAACTTCATTATTGTTCAGTCTGGCATTTCTCTCAACCATCTTGATTTTTTGAACAGGTGTCAGAAATCTCAAAGAGGTAGAAAAAGCTGAAAGTTCTACTGGGTGGTGTTGCAATGACCACTAGTTGTCTCCAGAGAGTCTCAACAAGACATAAATGGTACAGGCTTCTGGAAAACCTTTCAAGAGGGCCGACTCAGCTAGGAGTGGACACTTTTGCATGACCCTTTCTCTTCTTCCTGTTGGCATGTTGAAGTGACTTCTTTTATGAGTCAGAAAACAGCCTGACAATGTGTTTAAGCTGCTGTGTTGAAGTTTCAGTTCCTAGCAGCTCTGCTACTGTGATGCCTCCCAGAGACAGTTGAAGACAAGGTGACTTAGAACAGCCTTCCTGGCCTTAGCAGATATTCTCTGGGAATAGACATCAGAGAGAGCACTGCATTGACATTAGCTTGTATCTGTCTTCAACCTAAAAGGTGAGTTCCTAGAAGACAAACACTGACTTATTCACAGCTATATGGCAGCACCTCACCCAGAACCCAGTGCAGGGTGAGATCTGCAAACACGTGTCGAGTGGACAAATGAAAGCTGCAGTGGGGTCTGGTGCTAGCAACAGAATCCCTGGAATTGGCTGATCGGAAGCTATTAACTACCATCAGCTGCTATTTTTACCAAATGCAAAATGCACCAGGCCCCACTGTCTCTGTGCAGAGGTCGATGGATTGTTGCCTCATCAGAGTGAGAAAAAAAAAAACCTTCTTCTTGGGTATTAAAATATTCTGCCATGGTTAGTCACTGAGCAAAAGCATTATATACCTTGGTAAACTAGTCCGCCTTTTCCACTCAAATTTCACTGCGAATGCTCTAGCAACTTAATTAATGAACCTCAACATCTGCTTTGTCAGTTAAATGTCCTCATTACCCCACTTACGGGTGAGAAGCGGGAGGTTTAGTGAAATGACTTGCCCAAGGCCATGTGCCATTCAGTAGGAAGGCAAGGAACCGAACCTAGACCTTCCCGTGCTATTCCTACCTCACCTTGCTGCCTTTTCCCTCCATAGCAGTTACAGAACAGAAACTAAGCTGTTCTTAACTTCAAAAGAGAAAATACAGTGCATAGCCGGGCTTGGTGGCGCACACTTGTAATCCCAGTACTTTGGGAGGTGGAGACCGGAGGATCCAGGTTCGCGGCCAGCCTCAGTTCTCTCTCTCTCTCTCTCTCTCTGTCTCTCTCTCTCTCTCTCTCTGTCTCTCTCTGTCTCTCTCTCTCTCCTCTCTCTCTCTCTCTCTCTCTACTTAGTGAGGCCCTCTGCAACTTCGTGAGACCCGGTTTCAAAATAAAGTATAAAAAAATAGGGCCGGGGTGTAGCGCGGAGGGAAACCGCCCCTGCGTTCAATCCCCGGTACCGCAAAAAAAAAAAAAAAAAAAAAAAATACAGTGCATTGAAGGAGGCCTGCACTCCACCCCCAGGTTCTTCAGCTTCTCCAGTCCCAAGTAGTAGAGACTTAGGGGCGAGGAACAGGGACCATGAGCCCCTGTCAGTGTAAAGCCCAAAGTCTCTCCCAAGACCTGAAAACGTGTGCAATTGCCTAAATTGAAATCAATATGCTGCTTGGCTGGAAAACTACGCAATTGTTTTTGAAGTCGGTGTATTATGTTCTAAATGTTTAATCTGGCAGAGACCATAAAAGAGGAGTTCCAGGCCATTTGGAGCTTATATTGCGAGCAATATGGTCGGGAGGCAGCTAAAACCAAAAAAAAAAAAAAAAAAAAAAATGAAAGCAGCCTCAACAGTGACACAGACAGATTGATGTGGTTCCTGACATGGATGCTAGGCAGCAGCTCAGGGTGAGAGAGACCCCGTTTGTTAGCAAGAGAAAGGCAGCGAGCAAAGCAAAAGGTTCTCATGTCTGGGGAGGCTCCCTGAGATCTCAGGAAAAATCAGTCTCTCTGAGTTAGATGTGATGACCTGTGGTGCCCAAGAAAGGATGCTAAGAGAGGACCAGCATGTACCACAGCCCAGGCCCAATGGGATGCATACCCAAGATGCATACCCTCCCAACCCACAGCCCACAGCTGGAAATAATCACGTGCCTAGTCCTAGCAAAGAACCCTCCACTCAAGCTGAGAAAAAAAAGATTGAACCCTCTTTCTGGAAATATCCTCAGGGCACAAAGACCTTCACAGATTACACTTTTATTATATAGTAAGCGTTGGGGTCAAGTACTTCACATCATTCACATTAATTGCTCACAGCTCTGTGAACAAACAATGACACAGAGATGGTAGAAAACTTGCCCACAGTCACACAGCAACCTTCAGAGGAAGCAGAAACCATGGCTTTTCCAAATTCAGATTTCTAAATCCAGTATTCTTTCTACTACATCACAGCTGCGCCTTTATTTATAGAAGCATAAATAAGTTGCAAAAGAAATATTTAGCTTCCTTAAGAAAACCAACAGTTTTAAAGAGTCTATAAAATTACTTTAATCTAACCCATCTGTCTACAGAAACTTACTGCATTAATTACAAATATTGTTACCTGCTCATTTAACCGAGAACAAATATGCAAAATTACTACTTGTGAGACTGTGTTATGCCAATGATTTGCATACCTCGTCTTTCACTGAGAGACAGTACTATGTAGTAGAAAGTATGGGGGCTTTGAAGTCAGAGACATAGGTTCCAATCCTGGTTCCATCGAGCACCAATTCCATGGCAGTGGACCAACTACTTAACCTCACCAGACCTCAAGTTCCTCATATAAAAAAGTACTTCTTTGGCTGGGCGTGGTGACGCACACTTGTAATTCCAGTACTTGGGAGGCTGAGAGAGGAGGATGGCAGGTTTGAGGACAGTTTTAGCAAATAGTGAGACTCTCATCAACTAGGAGGCCCTGTTTCAAAATAAAAATAAAATAGGGCTGGGGGTGTATCTCGGAGGTAGAATGTCCCTGAGTTCAATCCCCAGTACCAAAATAAATAAATAAGTCTATAAAAGTACTTAACACAAGTTTTGGGATTATTGGGAAGATGAAATGAGATAATACATGGAAGTACCGTGCCTAGTAACTCAAAGATACTTTATAATGGGAAGCTGTCACTATTCCCCATGAAATAATGACATTTCTTTAAAATACCCTCCAAAGCCAGGCGTGATGGCACATGCTTATAATCCCAGTACTTGAGAGGCTGAGACAGGAGGATCGGGTTCGCGGCCAGCCTCAGCTACTTAGTGAGGCCCTCCACAATTTAGTGAGACCCTGTTTCAAAATAAAGAATAAAAAATAGGTCTGGGGTGTAGCCCAGAGGTAGAATGCCCCTGGATTCAACCCCCCCGGTACCACAAAAAAAAAAAATACCCTCACCGGGCGTGGTGGCGCATGCTTGTAATCCCAGTACTTTGGGAGACGAAGACCGGAGGATCCGGGTTCGCGGCCAGCCTCAGCTCTCTCTCTCTCTCTCTCTCTCTCTCTCTCTCTCTCTTTAGTGAGGTCCTCCACAACTTCATGAGACCACAACTTCATGAGACCCGGTTTCAAAATAAAGTATAAAAAAATAGGGCCGGGGGCATAGCGTGGAGGTAGAACGCCCCTGCGTTCAACCCCCCGGTACCGCAAAAAAAAAAAAAATACCCTCCAATACAAACATATAGTTCAGATGAGCAAGTCTCATTAAAACACAGCAGTTTAATAAACCAGCAGTTCTACTTCCAGGATGCCAGCCCACAGAAATGGTCACATCTATAGAGAAAGAGGTGTGTTGGCAGTGATATTAATTATAGAATTGCTTACAATAATGGAAACTAAGAGACAGCCTATGCATTCACTGAAAGAGGCCTGGTTAAATAGATTATGATTCATCTATATCAGGACAAACTTTTTCTGGCTTTTTTCCTTGGCAGGAAATCACTTTTTTTTTCCTTTCTTTTTTTTTTTTTTTTTTGAGTGATACTGGGGATTGAACCCAGGGGCATTCTACCTCTGAGCTACAGCTCCAGCCCTATATTTTTTATTTTGAAACAGGATCTCCCTAGGTTGATGAGAGTCCCACTACTTGCTTAGGCTGTCCTCGAACCTGTGTTCTTCCTGTCACAGCCTCCCAAGTACTGGGATTACAAGCGTGCGCCATCACGCCCGGCTTTTTTTTTTTTTTTTTTTTTTTTTGGTAGTTCTAGGGATTGAACCTGGGGCCTTGCACTTGCTAGGCAAGCACTCTACCAATGAGCTACATCCCCAGCCCTTAGGCAAACAGTTTTTCTGTAAAGAGCTAGATAGTAACATCTTTAGGTTTTGTGAACCAGCTGGTCTCTACAGCAACTACTCGCCTCTACTATTATAGCACAAAATTAGCCATGGATAACATGTAAAAGAGTGGCTATGGTGGCACATGCTTGTAATCCCAGTACTTGTGAGGCTGAGACAGGAGGACTGCATGTTCAAGGCCAGCTTCAGCAACTTAGCAAGACCCTGTTTCAAAATAAAATAAAATAGGGCTGGCTGGTGGGGGGGAGGTAGCTCAGAGACAGAATGCCCCTGGGTTCAATACCTAGTAACACACACACACACACACACACACACACACACACACACACACACGAATGGCTGTGACTTGTCTCCAAACACAAACTTTATTTATAGACACCAGTGGAGGGTCAGGTATGGCCTCAGGGTCTGATGTGCAAGGTTGAATACTATGCAATCATTAACAAAAATAGTCAAGTAGACCTATATGTATTTAGGCAAAAAGATATCCACAAGGACTCCTAAAAATCATAAGAAAAAGACAAGCAATGCAAGAAAAATTGGGGCAGAAATTTTTTAAAACTGCACAAGCAGTTCATAAAGGAGGAAATTCAAAAATCTAGTTCAAAAAACTGTTCAACTATCTAATTGATAAACTTTTCTAAATGCAAACTAAAACAAAAAGATTCGATTTTCACTCATTAGATCTGCAAAAGTTAAAACACTGACAAAATCCAGAGAAAACAGTCCTCTTGCACATTGTTGGAAGAGATATAAATGAGGACAACCACTTTGGACGGTTCTTTGGTAGAGTCTATTAAAACTGCAAATGTGCATACCCTATGACCCAGCGTTTCCTCTTCCAGATCTCTACCCAGGGAACCACTTTCACATGCATGCAAGAATGGATAAGGAAGCTAATTGAAGCATTCTAATGGCAAGAAATTGAAACTGACCTAAAGGTCCACCAATAATGGCAGGAGAAAATATAATGCGGCAGAATGCAATTCAGCAATTACAAAGAATAAACCAGCTCGGTGTTCCTAAGTGCAGATAGATCTCAGAAATACAATGCCAAGTTTCAGAACAATCCTTACAATAGAATACAATTTATGTAAGAACACAGACACAAAATCAAATAACACTATACATATACTGCAGGTACATGGACAAATGCACAAAGATATTTAAAGTAGGATCTCGAAGGGGATGCACTAAACTCAAAGAATAGTTATCTTAAGGAATAGAGGAGAAGAAGCCCAGGATTAGAGGTGATGGCCAAAGGGGGATTTAGCTTTACTTATAATGTCCTAACTTTTTAAAAACAGTAGATCTATATATATTATTCTGCAATGCAAATGAATAACTAGGTTGCAAAACCACACATATTGTTTGATGCCATTATTTATTCATTGGTACTAGAGACTGAATCCAGGGACTCTGTACTTCTGAGCTACACCTTCAGACCTTTTAATTTTTTTATTTTGAAACAGGGTCTTGCTAAGTTGCTGAAGGTCTCTCTAAGTTTATGAGGCTACCCCTGAACCTGTTATCCTCCTATCTCAGCTTCCCAAGTACTGGGATTATAGGTATTTGCCCCCGTACCCAGCTATTTTTTAAATTATATATTATTCATGTGTGTGCATGTGTGCATACCTGAAAGAGTAAATACCAATTTGTTAATGGAGTTGCATTGTTGTGAATGGGGCTTAGGAAGGATATGTTCCCTTTATGTGATGAGACAGGACAGCATTGAAGCCGTTCTGGGCAGTACTGGCTAGGTGCAGCTCCAGCTATGCCACTTCAAATCCACATGGCCATGCAAAAATCAACCTCAGTTTTCTCATCTAAAAAATTAGGATAATAATACCCAATATGGTGGCTACTAAGAGCCAAGCACTCTTCTAAGTATTCTGGATATATTATCTCATTTTATCCTTATTCAGCCCTATGAAGTAGGATCATATCCCCATTTTAGTGACATGGAAACTGAGGTACAAAGAGGTTAGATGACTTGTCTAAGGCCACATGCTGGAAAGTGGCAGAGTCAGCTCCAGAAACCACAGTTTTAAGTCCTAGCCACTCCTCTAGTGCAGGCTATTGCTATCGTTGCTTTATATAGTATGTTTAAATATATATAAATTTAATAATCCTTTAATCTTATAATTCAGAATATATATGTATGTGTATGTATTGGTTTCCTATAGCTGCTGACTTTGTGATTAAAACAATATCAATTTTTTGTCTACAGTTACGCTGCTCAGAAGAAGTCTAAAGTCACAGCGTTGCACGGCTGCATTCCTTCCAGAGCCGGCACAGACAACGTGTTCCCTGCCCTTCTCCAGCTTCTACAGGCACCTGCTCTCCTTGGCGAGGGCCTCTTCCTCCATCTTCCAACCTCTCCCTCAGTCACCCTGTCTCCTCTTTCTGACTTTAACTCCTCCGGCATCCCTTCTGTAATGACCTTGTGATTACATCCAAACACATCCAGTATGATCTCCCTATCTCAAGATCCTTAAATTAATCACATCTTCAAAGTTCCTTTTGCTTTGTAAGACACATTCACAGGTTCCAGGGATGAGATATGGACATATGTGAGGGTCATTATTCTGTCTACTATATATGAGCACATCCGTATGTAGGTATGTATGTGTACACACATATATACACATATACAAAAATTTAATGGAGAAAGTCAAATATATTGACATGTTATATATGTATAATACATACTGATTAATAGCACTTAGACACTATGTTCCTATACATATATTTGTGTGTGTGTGTATGTGTGTGTGTGTGTGTGTGTGTGTGTGTGTGTGTGTGTTTGTACCCAGGGGAGTTCTACCTCTGAACTACACACCCAGTATCTATCTTTATTTTGAAACAAGGTCTCACAAAATTACCATGCACTGGCCTTGAACCTGCAATCCTCCTGTCTCAGTCTCCCAAGTACTGGGAATTATAGGTGTGCACCACCATGCCCCGCTACATATACGTGTGTGTGTGTGTGTGTGTGTGTGAGAGAGAGAGAGAGAGAGAGAGAGAGAGAGAGAGAGACTGGGAATTGAACCTAGGGACACTCTACCTCTGAGCTACACCCTCAGCCCTGTTTCATTTTTTATTTGAAAACAGGGTCTCACTAAGTTACTGAGAGCCTTGCTAAGTTGCCGAGGCTGGCTTCAAACCTGTGATCCTCCTGTCTCAGCCTTCCAAGTACTGGGATTACAGGCATATATCATAACCACTCCCAGCTACATAAACTGTAATGACATGAGTCTGAGTTTGGGAAAAGAAAATGTGGCTAAGCCTCTGGCCAGGAGATGAGGGGTGCAGGGAGCAGGAATTTTAGGCCATATATCTGCCTGCATGATTGGGGACCATTCATTCAGCCCAATACAGCAGGATTAGAAAAAAAAAGTGGTGGCTCACTGGATACACAGGTTCCCTGCACTCCACAACACAGCAGATACTTAATTCAGAACAGGGATGACTTGAAGACACTCCCTCCCACACACACAGCATGGGTCAGCAAACAGATCCAGAGAGAATCAACAGGCCCCTGGCCCAAACTGGTCCCCGGATAGGGCTGCATCAATTATGACACAGCTCCCTGACACTTCCTCACTCGGGCTTTGGCAGTGTCTTCTTAAATAGCTTTACTCGAACCAACCTCAGCCCTAAATCTTCTGCTCCAGGAAAGAAGAGAGCCTTGTGGTTTCCTTGAAAAATCCTCCCATCTGGTGTTCAGCCGTAAGAGCCTCAATGGTGCCACTAAGTTGATACTGTTTCTTCTTGAAAACACTCCCCGCACAATTCCATGCATTTTAATTTCCAATCAGCCTCACTTTGTCAAGGTAACCGCAGTGCTGCTGAGTGACACGTCTCCGCAGCTCCTGCACAGAGCCTCAATTACCTTCTGGCTGAGGCTGATCAAGAGACCATGTAAAGTTCTGAGCTACACTTCCTTCCACGCCAGGTTGCCTGGCCTGACCACCATGTTAGAGTGCCATCGGGATATTCCTTGGCCTTGACTTTAGTTTCCAACAGACCCTTTGATATGGGAGCCTGGTAGATATGGTCAACTCCCAGTTCATCAGTCTAGTGGGACCAGAATTTGTGAACCTAGGCCACAACAGGGGACAGAGCAGGAAGACCAGGAACCAGAGATGGCGAATTCCCCACATGTCCTGCTTCTGTCAATGAATAGGTTGAGACAGAGGCAGGTTACCCTCCCCAAGAGCCATATGGGAGGGAGCTCTGAGGATACTGATATAATGTCCTTGTCACTAATCCTGTCACCACATCTTAAGCAAGCCGCTTGACTTGCTGAATTTCCTTCTCAAACTAGTTTATATGGGGATAACTGACCTTCCTGGTCCTGACCAGCCCATGACACAATGATACCATCACATCAATGTTTTCTCCAGCTTGAAGAATCTACAGCGCGGAGGTAGAACGCCCCTGGGTTCAATCCCCGGTACCACAAAAAAAAAAAGAATCTACAGCATTTTGTTGAAGTTCTGAGCTGTGAATGGCAAAAAAATATCTAATCCATTATTTCTTTTAATCAAAATTATTCAAAACAAAAAGTTGGCACCACTGGAAATTTCCAGGGTTGGTCAGGAATGTGATTGTTTAAACATGTTTTCCATATTGACGTTCCTACACAAATCTTTAAAAGGAAATGGGTGTTGAAAACTGACAAGCAGTATTTTCTAACTGAAGTCAATTTAGAATTCTTGTCTTATGAAATATAGCGTACCTCTTGATGCTATAAGGTATATGACTAAGAGTTTTTTCTTCTTCATTTTGAAGATGATTTATAACCATCAAATGTAACAAATTTTCATGCAGCCTAAGACATAACTGCATAGAAAAGAGAAACAAGAGCTGTGCATTTAAAAAAAGGGGGTGGTAGCTGGGCATACTGGTGCATGCCTGTAATTCCAGTACTTGGGAGGTTCACAGGTTCAAGGCTAGCCTCAGCAACTTAGTGGATTCCTTAGCAACTTAGTGAAACCCTATTTCAAATTTAAAAAAGAAAAACAGGACTGGGAATGTAGCTCAGAGATATCATGCCCCTGGGTTCAATCCCCAGTATCACAAAAAAAAAGAGCAAGAAATAAAGAAAAAAGAAACAGAGGGGGATGGTGGGTAAGGAATGGAAAAAATGGGGACATGGAAGTCAAAGGACACAAACTAGTAGTTACATAGGATGAAGAAGTCCTGAGATTCTAACGTACAACATGAGAATTGTAGTTAATGATATAATAATTTCCACTTATCCCTGGGTGATATGTCTCAAGACTCCCAGTGGGTGCCTGAAAGCATGGATAGTACCAAACTCTATGTTTTTTTTTTCCTCTACACACTGCAGTGTTGCCACACAGTGCCAAAGTCAATCTGTCCTCTGTTTTATGCCCTGGTGCCGTCTTTGCATCACTAATGTTGTGCTTTGGGGTGATTAATAAGTAAAATAAAAGCACTTGAACGCAAGCACTCTGATACCACAACAGTCAATCTGATAACTGAGATGGCTACTAGGTAACCAATGGGTGCATAGCACAATGTATACAGTTGATACACCGGTCAAAGGACAAGCCACATCCTGAGCGGGATGGAGCAGGCCAGTGAGAGAATTCACCACTCAGAATGGCGTGCAATTTAAAACTTGTGAATTATTTCTGGAATTTTCCACTTAGTATTTTTGGGCTTTGGTTTGTCATGGGGTAACTGAAATCATGAAAAGTTAAAGAGCAGATGAGGGGAGGATTTCAGTATTGTATTGTATTGGGGGTTTTTGCTATAAGAGTAGATTTAAGGTATTATTAGCACACAAAAAAGTGGGTAACTGTGGGATATGTTAACTTGCTTAGGCATATTAACCATTTCATTATATCTATGTATATCAAAATATCATATTGTATGCTTTAAATATATACAATAAAATTTTTAAAGAGAAATATGCATCTATTGAGCACTATTATATGTCAGGCACTGTCTCAGGTACTTTGAGACAGATGTTGCCCTAAATTTCAAATGAGGAAACACACTCAAAGAAATTATGTAAATGACGTAGGTAGCACAGCTAATTAAGTGTGCATTGGGATTCATAATCTACCTCTGAATTCTATGCTCATTTTTTGTATTATGCTATCTCTCTTTAGCATGTTGAAGCAGGATATATTTTCAAACAACCACAGAGAACAGGGCATTGGGTGTGACCATAAAATCTGTAATATAAAAGATTATGATGAATAAAGTTAGGTTTAGTTAATCATAAAACTAAGCTTCAGTTCTTTTAATATCTAACTGAACATTTATGGGTATATTACCCTGGGGAGAGAGTCCAAATATGTATGCATATTCTTGGAATTCGGCCATGGAAAGCAGGTCAGAATTCCATTTTTCCCCCAAAATGCCCAGAGGTCTTTTATGCCTCCCATAAATACATCTCTCATTCTCCACTCTCCACTCATAAATTGTGAAGGCTAAGCCTGTGCTGTTCACAATTTATGAGTGTTCAAGTCCATAAAGCCTGGAGGATCTGGAGGAATCCTAGGAGACAAGGAGCAGGAGTTTCATCCTGACTGGTGCCTGGGTAGTGTCACCCTGGAAGGTACCATGAGGTGGGAGAAGCAGGATCTCTGTGGCTTATCATTCATGGTTACATCTCATTATATCATGAACACTTTACCCACTGCCTTTCCAGGACTTTAATATCAAATAATTCAGTATTACAAAGCATGACCCCACTCTCTTTTCTACACTACTATGTCTTAAGCCCTGTCAAAAACTGTTACAAGTGATGGATGTAGATCACATCTAAACTAAGGAAGTTGAAAAAGCTCCGTCAAATAGCTTAAAGTATCAAGAGGCATCTCTCATAAGACACGAATTGCAAATTGACTCTAGGTCAAGGTTTCTTAACCTCAGCAATATTTACAATTGGGACAGATAATTCTTTGTAAGAATTACAAAGCAGAATGGTCCACATCCCTCAGCCCCAACCCCTGTCCCCTGGCTAAATCCTACTCATCATCCAGGCTTCTGCTGAAACATGGCTTCTTATGGGTGGTCTTCTCAGCTTTCCAGAGGTCTGGATTATGTATTCCTTCTGGTTTGCCCCCATGCACCCTGAAATTCCCACACTGAACATTACACTGTAATATCCCATTAACTTAGACAACATGGCAGAGAATTTAAACAACATTCTGACCCACAGTCTATTCTATCTGTTACTGTCCCAATCTGGTCCCTCATTCATTGCTGTCATCCCCTTATAGCATTATTGCTAAATTGTGATCAAGTCTCTACCTTTATATCTTTAAAAATAGATACAATAATCCCGCTTGTCCATTGGAAATATGTTCCAAGACACCCAGTGGATGCCTGAATCCATGGATAGTACCAAACCCTATATATACTATATTTTTCCTATGCGCCCTGCAGCATTGCCACTTAGTGCCAGAGTTCATCTGTTCCTCCATGCTTTATGCCTGGCCCCTCCTTTGCATCTCTACTTTTCTGCTTTGGGGCCACTAATAAGTAAAATAAGGACACTTGAACACAAGCACTGTGATACCACAATAGTCAAACTGATAACTGAGATGGCCAGTAGGTGAGTAATGGGTGCATAATTTATGCAGTGTGGACACCCTGGATGATTCCATACCTGTCCCATATGATGCAACTCATACATCTGCAAATTCCCCAAAGGCCCATTTTCTCTAGTACTGCCGTGCTCTTACCTGTGCCAGTATCTCCACCTGGAATGACCCCTGCCTCCCCAGTCTTCATCACCTGGGAGAATCCTAACTGGTCCTACAAAAATCAGCTCCAGAGGCTCCTTCTCTAAAAAGCATTCTGCGACCTGCCCACACCACTCCATACCCCCGACTCTCTCCAGTCTTATGTGCAGTCCTCCTGCTCAGTACAGAGCAGGCACATTATACACAGAAGAGGAAAAGCCCAGGGTCCCACAATTGCCGAAGTGATTTAAAATCTCCCACTAAGCCTCACCTTCTAAAGGCTGCACCATCTCCCAATAGCAAGAGCTGGGGGACAAGCCTTTAATGCACAGGCCTCTGGGAGACATTTCAAATCCAAACTGTAGCACTTACCATTATGAAAAATTTCTGTACCCTGCATGTAGACCACAATCTGACTAACAATATATTAACATCCTTTGTGTATCCCTTTCCAAATTACAATAATTTTCCAAAGCCATGAACCATGATCTAAGATTGCACTGTGTAATACAGTGACTCTAGCCACATGTGCTATTTAGGTTAATCAGTACTTGGGAGGCTGAGACAGCAGGATTGCAGGTTCATGGCCAGCCTCAGCAACTTTGTGAGGCCCTCCGCAACTTAGTGAGACCGTGTTTCAAAAATAAAAAATAATAATAAAATAAAATAGGGCTGGGGATGTAGCTGAGAGGTGGAATGCCCCTGGGTTCAATCCCCAGTACCACACACACAAAAAAAATTAAGTTCCTCAGTCACTGTGACCATCAGTGCAGATCCAGAATGCTTCCATCATCTCAAGTTGTATTAGAAAGTGCTGATCTAGGACAAGGCATTTGAACTGGGAATACAAAGCAGAGAATGTGTATACATTTGCCCTCAGGGAAATCAGAATGAAATCCTGTCCCCATTATTCCCTGGATCAAATGTCCTTTTGAAGGACAACCAATTATGGCTCATCAGACATTAGCCATGCCTCTAAATATTCATTTTTGCATGTATGTAAATGATCTCTCTGTTGTGATGAAGTAAGCAATCATTTTAAAATTTCTTACTCCTTAAAATTATTCTTTTCTTTCTATAATTGCCATATGGCACCCTGATTTACAAGGTTGTTAAGAGACTTAATTAACGTTTGTTTGAAACCCTGCCTGTCAGGGTTGCTATTAGAGGATCCATTGAGATTCTACTGGTAACAAAAAGTTTGGTGGAAAACCTTAGCTTATTCAAATGGAGACACACACAAAAAAATGGAGAGAACTCCCTATCAGTTTTAATTTATCACTTATCATTATCAACTATTTATTGAGCATCTACCATTGTTTGGCAATGAATGGCAGAAGGAAAATGTGGTTCCTGCAGATGTCATTACTTCCTAGTGTAGAGTCCCTGCATCCATCAAAACTCCTTTCACTAGAGGTAAAGCTATAAATGCAGGAGATGGAGATGGAGATGGAGATGGAGATGGAGATGGAGATGGAGATGGAGATGGAGATGGAGATGGAGATGGTATTTGGCTGGTGGCTCAAGCTGTCTCTGCCTTAATGGGGCCACCATAACCATAAATATTTACTGTGTAGGTTTAAAACTGAATTTTTCTGATAAACCCCAGGGTGATAGTCTTTGTTGCCATCATCATCACCATTATATATTCTCACATCTAGATAGTGTTTCAATGTGCTAAGCACTTCTCAAAGCTATATATATATTGAGTGCATTAACCAATTATTTGGAACTGACTCTTGCAAAATCAAATTTTAAGTATCCTCAAGTGTGATAGCATGTCACTGGTATTTGAGCCTGATCCAAAGTCAGGTAACCTTGGGAACCTAATTTAGAAGTGCAGGGATTTCTGGGTGGGCACTGCTGTAGGGGGTATCCATGGACTGTCTAGCACCCCCATCTCACCCTACCCAATCTACATTGTTCTTTGGGGAGCTACTGGATTATTTCATTCACTCCACCTTCTAGACACGGTTGATTGGTCCTGGGTGGATCCTTGACCCAAATATAACAATAAGCTTCCTCCCTAGAATATTTGACCTGGGGCAAGAGAAAGGACAGTGAGTCCCTCTCCAGTGATGGAGGATATAAGAGGCAAAACTAGAAGCTATAAGGATATGTTTTCTCTACCATTTTGGAGAAAGTGTGCAGAAAGAAAGATGCCAGCACGTGGGGATAGGCAGGGAAATTCCTATGCCATGACCAAGCTTCTGATCCCCTGAGCCCAACCCCATCTCAGGCCTCCTACAAGTGTGTGGTATTTATCCCTGCCTTGGATTACAGACCAATGAATTTCTATTTTGACCTCAGGTTATTCAAGTTGGGTTTATTTAACTTGTTCTGATTAACACACTTGCCCTCAACCTAGGGTCCAGGCCCCTCAGCACACCATAAAGGCCCCAGCTGACCTAGGACCCACCTTCCCCAACAGTTTCACCTCTCGCTACCCTCCCTCTCTCACTGCCTGTAACCCCATGCTTCCTCGCCTTGGGCCTTCCTTGCATAACTCTCTATATTCTCTGCTGAACTAAAAGCTCAACGAGGACAAGGGCTGTATGCATTTTGTTCACTGCTGTGTTTCTAGTGATTAGCAAAGCACCTGTCATACAGTTTGTGCCCAATAAATATTTATGGGATGAATAAATAAATCAGAACATCAAAAGAGCTGCATAGTCCTGAAGTGTGTTTCAACTAACCATTGGAAGCCCCTGTGAAACATCCTTGTCTATAACAGGAGTACTTTTCGAGGTCAAGGACACTCTGCCTGATTGTCAGGCCCTCTTCCCTGGACAATGCTGGGTATCACTGGCATAAGGGCTCCCCTCCAAGCTCATCCCAGGTCAGCCTTCTCGTTTGGCAAATCTCCCTCAGGCATGGACTTATCGTCCGATTTCAGCTGCAGCCAAGTAAATGCACATAAAGATGTAGATTCTCCAGCTTAACTGAGGCTTGATTGACTTGGGACTCCTCAACTCCTTTTTACTCACTACCTTTTACAAACTGCCCATTTTATTAACTCTTGGGACATTTCTATAGAGAGCTGATCTCATTCTATAGCCTTGTAATCTTCCTAATTTCACTCATAGAAGGTAATCTAGACTTGACGCCCTCAGGTCCATGTCTGCTGTCACTCATCTTTGGAGTCCCCACCATTGAAATACCTACAGTGGCAGCAACTGCACGCGCAGCAGAGGACCAGCACCAGCAGCGGTCCCACCCCCACCATCCCATTGCCATGCCAGTGGTAGCAACAGCAAGCTCCCAGTGGGATGGAGAATGAAAGCGCAGGAAATCTTTTTTCTTCCTCCTTTAAATCCAGGCATATCCCTTTTATCAACTCCTTTCTTCTATGTTCCCTGCCCTGCCCTCTCTTCTCTTTCCTGTGCTCTCAAGATCACTGCTGTGGTTAATTTCATGTGTCAGTGTAACTGGGCCATGGGGTGCCCATATAACCAAAGGTGTTCAGCATTTGAACTGGTGGGCAGAGTAAAGCAGAGGGACCCCCATGTGGGTAGGCATTGTCCAATCCATTAAGGGCTGGAATAGAACAAAAAGGCAGAGGAAGGTGGCACTCACTCTGTCTGCCCACTTGAGCTGTGACATTCATATTCTACTGCCCCTGGTGCTGCTGGTTCTCAGAGCTTCTAGATACACCACTAGCTTTCCTGGATCTCCAGGCTTGCAGGTGTCTGACTGTGGGACTTCTCAGCCAATACCTCATTATAGATCTTCTCTCTCTCTCTTTCTTTCTCTCTCTCTCTCTCTCTCTCTCTCTCTCTCTCTGTCTCTCTCTTACACACACAGACACACATACATATATAATCACCTATTGTTCTCTTTCTCTAGAGAACTATGATTAAAACAACTGCTAAGGTGGTATTGGGGGCTCCTAGGGATCAGAAGAAAGGAGAGAATGAGAGGTCTCAAAGAAAGGAAAGGGCTCAAACCTCTCCTTTCTTCTCCCTCACTTGAGTGCCCTTTCCTGTGTCCCAACCCCCTCCCTGAGTCCTCGTAGCCTTCCTTAAACAGCCACGTCCACCCGGGTCACTGGGCTTTGCAGCTGACAGTTCAGAGCCCTTGGCCGGCTGCCAGGGTGCCGCTCTTCTCATTACTCCTCTCACTGCAATTCATTTCCCTGTGATTGGAGACAATTAGGAAGCCAACAAACGGCTTGCCCAGCCCTGTCTGGCCGTTACATAACCACAAACATGTGCGCACTGCCCATCGGAAACAAGTGAGCCGCTAATGAGGAGGGTTAATTACAAAGTGAGGGTCACCCCAGAATGGCCCCTCACTGCATCTCATCTACTATGGGAAAGAGGCCAGACATCCATGCCTTGGCTATAAGGATCAATTTGCAGTGGTCCTTTTGGAGAGAGAATTGCTGAGTCCTGTTTATAGATTCAGAAAGGGGTGGAGGCATAACTCTTTAACACATCCTGTCCCTGAGAACCTTGTGACACAACCCCCCAAAGTTACCTGCGGAAGAATCACAGGCTTTGGACTCCTTGGTCTACTTGCCATATTCATCCTCATCCCCCCAAGTGGCTCAGGGCTTGGTGCCCTTACTTCTGCTTCCCGTTTTTAGGCACTTAAATATACCCTAGGCCAGGCATAGTGGCACATGCCTGTAATCCCAGTACTTGGGAGGCGGAGACAGGAGGATCTCAGGTTCAAGATCAGCCTCAGCAACATCGCAAGACTCTCAGCAACCTAGCAAGACCTTGTTTCAAAACAAAAAATAAAATCGGGCAGAGGATGTAGCTCAGAGGTAGAATGTCTCTGGGTTCAATTCCCAGTAACACTCACACACACACACACACACACACACACCCTAAAGGTGGCTCTGATGTGGCTCAGTTCCCCCGCACCTCTGAGGAGATTGTCCTAAGGAACCATCAACCAGTCATACTTAATGTCCCCGGAAGAAACAACATAGGAGAAGCTCCATCCAAACATGAGCTATTGACTCCTGACCAGATCTTTTCCAACAAGCCCTATCTGTGTAACTTTAAGTTTTCCCTTGAAGACTTTCCTATAAAAACCTGGACAAGAGCAGCTTCTATGAGTTGAGGCTGTAAACATGAGTGGATGGGAGGTCTACTTGGTGATGTGAGAGCAATCCTGATTGTTTGCAGGAATCTATCATACCTGAGCTCTTCTGGCATCTCTTGAGGGTGGTCTTGTGTCTTGTAGATAATAAAGGTCTTTTCCTCCAGTTCATTTACATTCATTCCCACATGAAACTAATTCCCACATGATATTTTACTTCTTCCTTATCCTCCAAAACTCTTCCATCCTCCAAGGTGCACTTTTTTGGGGGGAGGGGATACTGAGGATTGAACCCAGGGATGCTCTACCTTTGAGCTATACCCCCAGTCCTATTTTATTTTTTAATTTAAACAGGGACTTGCTAAGTTGCTGAACCTGCGATCCTCCTATCTCAGCCTCCCAAGTACTGAGATTACAGGCATGTGCCACCACGTTCTGCCGTTATGCTCTTTTGAATAATACCAATACCAATAGGTTTCCATGTTTATTATATGACTGTTTCTGTTTTCATCAATTTCCAAGAAACATACTTTATTAAAATACTATAAATGTAACCTATTAACAGTATTCTGATGGTCCCATCAAATTCACCTTTCACTCCTTAATTTCAGTTTATAATATGAACTTAGTCCCCTCTTACACATGAATAGGACCTCTGGCCTTGGAAGAAAATGATTTATATATCTCAGTTATATTTGGCCCAAACTCTTCTGTTGGTAGGAAGAATATGAAACATCCTTAAGGGGTAAGAACCAGAAAGCATACAGTGTAAGGCAGGGAGTGGTAGAGAATGAGGCTAGTGGGATAAGCAGAGGCCAAACAATGAAAGTCAAATCATTTGTATTATATCTCATGGATAAGCAGCAATATTTAACATTTCCCCTGTAGACGAACTATGATCTTGTTCATATGCACACTGCCAAAGTCATACACAGATTTACACACAATTCCCCTACTACTAGTTATAAATCCCCTCTGCCATTCCCCACCAAGAAGTACCTCGTCATGCGAGTGATTTAGAGTGATGTTATTATAGAAATAAAATTTAGCCACCATAATATTCAAATAAATTATTCTCAATTTTTAGCGCTTTAACTCTTGTTAGCAATGAGTTTCTGACAACACAGTTTTTGTCTGCTTTGTTTACTGCTGCGACCCAAACACCACAGCAGCAACTGACACAGAATAGATGCTCAACAAACATTTGTTGAATGGATGGATGAATCTGCCTTAGAATTGATGTGACAAACCAGTGTGTCATGACACCAGAAGTTAAGAATCGCTGCGGTTAGAAAGCACATTGCCACTGAAGGCTTTTAAGCAAAAGGTTGACAGCATCTTATGCATGTTTTTGAAAGATCGCTCTGCCTGCTGTGAAGGATGGATAGGAGAGGAAGAGCCCAGCAGCAGGGAGACCCGTTAGGCGGCTGACACAGTGATGCATGGAATGATGAGTTCCTGAACCATAACAGTGGTGAAGGGGCTGGAGAGGAAGAAATAGATTCAAGAAATACTTGATAGAACGAACAGAACTTAATCAAAGAATCTCTTTTCCATCAAGTCTTTGAATATGATGGATTACCAGTCTAAGCCAAAGCCACGGACCAGGATGCTCATCATATTGAAATTGTAGTGGCAAAGCCCGGCTGCCATTATATGTAGGAAGAGTAGGAAGTCCCCTCATACTATAATGTTAGGAGCACGTAGAGGAGTTGAAATCCAAAAATATCTTTGCTACCCACTGCCTGATTTCATTAAAGTAGCATTTCTTAGTTTTAATCCTTTCCAGATGACTTTAAAGCAAGTTGCTATTTTTGAGATGGGGAAAAGAATGTTTATTGAGTGTGAACTCATTTCACATACATTTATTGAATCACCACAATGACCTTGCAATTTTAATATTGTAAAAAAGAAGCTGAAGCTCAGAGAGATCCAAAAGCAATAAGTGGCAAATCTGGGATTTGAACCCAGATCTTTGTGATTTCTTTTTTTCCTGGGTGAATCTTGACTGATACCATTAACATTATTGTTACCATCACTATTTCTGTTTAGTTCCTTTTACAAATATTAGAGATGTGAACCTGAAGAAATAGGAATAGGTAGGGATTCTCAGAGTTGTATGGTACAGACAAGATAAACAAGCTCAGATAATAAACATGTTCAACTGCATAAATTTAGCTAAGGCTAAATTTAGCTAAGGCAGGTCTGGGTTAAAAAGTGACCACAGTAATAAGCCACACAGCCTTGTGTGACCTAGGATTCTGAGCACTCTCATTCTCATGATCCACAAGTTTTCGGATCTCAGCAAGAGCTTCTAGAAGAAGGTCCTTGTGGTCTTCAAAAAACTGACTAAATCCATACCAGGGGTCTTAAAATGGAGACAAGAAAGAGTAACTTTTTTCCATATTTTCCAACATAATAGAAGAAAACTATCTAGCCCTGACTCTAAAAGGAGCATTTCCCACATTTGGAAGTTTTCTTTTGCATTGTTCTCATTTTGTTAACTGTGTCTTTTTCCTCTCTTCCAGAACTCAGAATCTTCCACATCTAAGGAGTTCTTAAGTTCCACTTCATAGACCCTAGGATTTTGCTTCCTTCCTTTTAGACATTCACAACACTTAATAGAGCTGGGTTGTAATATGACACTTTAACAGTAGGGGCTGCCAACCAGCCCCAAATGGTGCCAAACTTAAAATCAGTTAATTTCGATTTATTGATATGAAAATGTTCCCTGATTTATTGACTCCTAAATTGGAAATCTGTGCATGGAGTTTATTATATCATGGCATACAATAGGAGAAAGATGAGAGAAATAAAGCTGAGGGGAGAAGGGCCAAGGTCAAAAAGTAGTATGAAATAAGTAAGACCAGAGTTGAATATCATGAGTGAGAGTTGGGTTTGAGCCAGTCTGTTAATCACCATGCTGAGCACCAGTAAGAGATACAACACATCAGACCCTCGGCTGATTAGATTTGTCAGCTCCCTAAGAATCGATCAGGTTCAAGAGCTGTAATTCATGGTAACCAAATTCACAAGGCACTGATTGATAAATCAAAGGCTGAACCATTAATTTTCAGAAAAAAATATATGTGCTAATTGGTCTGGAACTGAGGCCCTCCCTTGGACAGTAATAGAAATAAGATGACCATATATTGGTCTTTGGTTCTCAATTTTTCTAGACCCTCTGAAACACTTCCTCTGTGAGATGTTTCAAACACATACCCAATTCTGGTTTAACTGGTTATGTTAAAGCTCTTTCTAGGCATCACACTGTAGGAAAATTTTCCCTTGACTACCCTGAATTCTCCCACAGCAGTTACATCCATCCATCCATTCTTTCATTCAATAAACACTTATTGATGCCTACTATTTGCCCAGCAATGTGCTAGCAGCTGGGGATATAACTGATAAATGAGAGAGATGTGGCCTCAGTCCCTGTGAAACTCATGTTACAGTAGGAAGACAAGCTACCAACAGGGAAACAGACAAAATCACTGCAGAGTGTGTGGGGGGTGTGAAGACATAGGATGCTACAAGAAGAAAATAGAGAGTCTCCTTAGACGAGGTGGAAATGTGACATTTAATTTGAGAGCTGAAGAAGCCAATCTTACAGAGAGGAGCTGGAGGATGGGGACAGGAATTTGGGCAGAGATAGGGCATGTGCAAAGCCTTTGGGAAAGAATTTGGCCTGAAAGATGTTAGGTGTTGCTGGGGTATAATGAACAAGGTAGGAGTGTAGCATGAGATGAATTGGAGGGGGCTGAGGGCAGAGCATGCAGAGCCTTGTGTACAATGATAAGGAGTTTGGATTTAACTTGAAGTGAGAGTCAGGGAAGAATTTTAAGAAGCCGAGTGATGTGCTATGATTTGATATTTTTAAAGATCACCCTGGTTGCTGTGAGGAGAATGTTCTGTGGCACAGGTGATGGGAGTGCAGGTCTAGACAGACGGAAGGAAACTGAAATGCAAAACATTTGGAAGAACTGGCAGACTTTCTGATGGATTGGATGAGGGAGAAGATTTCCAGTAGGCATGGAAATAGATACTAAGAGAAAGACAAAGCAACTTCTAGGAAAAGTTTCTTCTCCTGATGTCAATACTGCATGTCCTCTAAATTCTGGGGGCAAGCGTCTTGTATTATTAGAGATTCTCCCCAAAGAATCTCTGGACCTGTTAACAACAACTGAAAAAGATGAAACAGGGCAGCAGGAGATTATGATCCTCCCAAAGAACATCAGCTCAAACAACAAGGTTAAGGACCAACTCTCCCATCTTGACCTCCTTAGCATGGTTGAGCAATGAAGCACATTTTAATTTACAGTTTCTATTAAATCACAGTATTAAGGTCACTCTTTAGACACTCAGACATAACATTATTAAATTCTACCCACTTACGATTATTATTGTTGCTGTTATTAAAATTTTATAGGTGTCTCTGGAGATCTTTTGAATGAATAGCAAATTCAAAGGAAATTAAATCTTATTTTTTATAAAAAATAAATGTTACCATTCAAGAACTAGAAATGGACAAATTAAACATCAAGAACAATTTTAAACAGTTTTTTTTACTTAGCTGTCATGTATTGATCACCTACTGTGTGCCAAGCCCTACTAAATCCTTGCAAGTATTCCATGAAACAGGTGTCTTTGTGCTCACTTGAAACCTGGGAAAATCAAAGCCCAAGGACAAATGTGACCCAGCCAAAGTCCTGAGTACTGGTTGCCACTAGGATCCCTCGGACACAATACTAGTGTTCTTTTTCACTATGCTCTTTTGAACATGCTTGTATCATTATTTCCTTGGGGTTATCAGTAACCTCATACATAAACGACTTCCTTCTAGGCAGGAAGAAAGAAGAAGCCACCAGCAGAGTAGAGGAAGAGGACCAGGAAGAAGGAGGAGGAGAGGGAAACAGGAAGTACTAAGGAATGAAATTGACCAAATTATGTTATGTGCATGTACAAAGGTGTAACAATGAATCCCACTATTATATATAATCATAATGTGTCAATCAAGGTATCTTTTTTTAAAAAAGAAAAAGCCATATGCCTGAAATGGCAAACTCAAATTCCTACCAGACCAAGGTGGACGCTGTAAATGCATGAATGCACCTGATAAAAGAAAACTGGGAGTCATGAGGACTGTGGAAAACTGGGGAGCAAATGCCCCTTCCATGGAAGGCATCCCCTACCTTATCCCCACTTGACTACAGCTACTGGGAATGTGGCCCTGAGACCAGATCTGTTTTAGAAAAAAAAAAAAAGTGGAGATTTTCATGTAAGCTTTCCAGATTTTTAGAGTTTGCAACAAAACTGAAATATTCTTTCTAGGGGTGAGGGGAGTATACTGGAGATTGCACCCAGGGGCATTTTACCTCCAGGCTACACCCAGCCCTTCTTATTTTTTTCATTTTGAAATAGGGTCTCACTAAATTGCTGAGGCAGGCCTCGAACTTGCCATCCTCCTGTTTCAGTCTCCTGTTTCAGTGATGGGATTACAGGCATGTGCCACAGTGCCCAGCTCAAATATTCTTGATTTTTTTAAAAAAAAAAAAGTATGTACCAACACCATGTAATCTGGGAAAAATGAGTGTGTGGGCAGAATCTAGCCCGCAGGCTGCCGATTTTTTACCTCTACTATACAGATCATTGAAACATGATTTATGATTAGGAAGAATCTGTTAAACAACCTTAATGTCCAATGATGTGGGTTGACCCAGCTATCTGTGATGCAGCCATCTGATTAAAATTTTAGAGCCTTCAATAGTGAGCAGTATGAAGACCATGTAGCACACTAAAAAATTCTTAGGATACACAGCAGGGTAACATGCTTCTGATATGACATTAAATTTAAAAAGCAAACTACGAAACAACACCCAAGCAAATGTTTCATATCTTGAACTGGCAGGGGGAGGGACAGTTTCAAGAATGAACCCATGGAGAAAATCATGTAGCCGTACAGATTCAGGCACTTCCCAGCCTGGAAGTCACACCTCAGTAAAACAATCAATGATGCCTGGGCTATGCTTACCATTCTGTACATTTTTGCATGAATATGGACAAGAATTTCAAGGATGCATGGACAAAGAAAACAATTCAATTGTGTTGGTTGTGGGATAATAGAAGATTCTCCCCCCCACCCACCCTTTCCTTTGTGTTGATTTTCATTACTGTTACTGCAACACTGCATTTCTTTGGAGGGGGAAGTCCTCTAAATATATTATCTAAGAAGAGCAGGAATTGAATTTAAGCTGGCTTTCAGAAAAAACAGAAAATAATTATCTTCTCATTTCAATGCACATTGAAAGCCCAAAAGAGGGGCTTTCAATGTTTGATCTGGGTCATTTTTCCCTTTCTCAAATGAGGTACCCACCTACCTGTCTCAGCAACATCCTTGACAGGTCCAAAAGGGAGCTAGGAGTACCATGACCCACAAGGTAGCTAAGAGACATGACGGTGCCTTCCCACAGCTCCTCTTCCTGGACAGCCACCAGAGGCACTTCTGTGCCCACGGAGCTACCACTGTCCTTTTATCAGTCACCATGATTCCTGCTGCAAATAATAGAAAATCCAACTAAATGGCTTTAAAAACTGGGGAAAAGGTCATTATCTCATATATTAGATGGTGGAATTACCGTGAATAATTTGGACTAATAATCTGGATTGAGACTGATGTGAGATATCAACCCCAATGTCCTTGCCACCCCTTATCAATTTTAACTCCTAAAAAGTATCTTTTTTTTTCATCGTTGTGGTACTGGGGATTGAACCCAGGGGGCATAATATCTCTGAGCTACACCCCCAACCCTATTTTTTTTTAAAATTTGAAACAAGGTCTCACTAAGTTGATGGAGGTCTCACTAAATTGCTGAGGCTTGTCTTGAACCTGCAATCCTCCTGTCTCCACCTCCCAAGTACTGGGATTACAGGCTTATGCTACCATGCCCAGCTAAACAATATCTTTAAATGTGTGTACTTCATTATAATTTCCCATAATCTCTTCTCTGGACCATGGTAAGAGCCTCCTAACTAATCTACCTACAAGTCCCCAGCAGTCAGGGACTGTCATTGTACCCATAGCTCAATCAAGCAGTGAATCTGCCAATAAAATGTTGGGAGTAAAGGGTCAGAACAGAGAAAGAAAATGAGCTAAAATGTAAGGAAACTTTCTTTTGTTGGACTGTGCTTCTTTGCATGTGACACTGTGCTGAGACTAGACCACGTGATATCTGGGCTTATATATGGGTTCTGATGTGATTCTCAGAACTAAATGTACTTAGTAATCAGCAAGTTTATCCTGGAAATGCCAAGTTTAAAATCTCAGAAAGAACCATCTGCCAAGAATGCTATTCATCCATCCAATACATCTTTTGAGAACTTATATCCCGGGCAGTGTGCTCAACACTGGAGAAGCAAATGGGAAGAAAGCTGCACAGTCCCTGCTCTCCAGAGCCAGCAATAGAGTGGGAAAGGCAGTTATTAAGCAACCAATTACAGACTAATTATTTAATTACCATTTTGACAAATACAGTGGATAGAGAAATGCAGGAGGCTGAGGTCAGATAAAGGTGCAAGGTAAGAGGTGTGAAATCAGAAAATGCTCCCTCAAGGAAGTGACATTTAAACTGAGTGGGGTTTGACCCAAAGAAAAAGGAAGGGAAATGTATTCCAGAAAGAGGAGACTGTGTGTACAAAGACCCTGGGGCAGAGTGAAACTGAGAAGGACTAAAAGAAAGTCCAGTGCTGAGAATGTGGGGAGTAAAGAGCGGAGCCATACGTGGTGAGTTGTAAGCAGGACTCAGCCGACCTGGCAGCCCTTTTGCACTGAAAGGACGTAAGCAAGTGCCATTGATCAGAAGCCAGAAGATGACATCACAAGCAATTGGGAAGAGACGGTGAGAAACAGAGGGTAAGTGAGCTAGCTGCTTCCAGAATCCTCAGAGAAACAGGCACCCTTGCCAGTAAACGAGGCTCTGATGAATCTTGTTTGTGTTTGGCTTACCCCTTCGCCCCGTGTCACACTGTGGGCACCATAAAGCCACAGATCTCAGTGAATAGCATGGCACGACCTTCCCTTTCCAGAGCCTTTAGAGCTGATGTGGCCCCTCTGCTGCTGGCGAGGTTCCCAGGCTCCTGGGGCCTGGGCCTCCCTACTGCTCAGGCCCTGCAGCCAGCCTCCTTCTAACCTCGAAACCATACATCGGGAGCAGGAGCCTGTCCGTTCCTCCAGCCTGGTCTGTGCAGAGGGCTAATGTGCCTGTTAATTTTCCACATGAGGTACTATGCACAATGAAGCACACACAAGAAGCAGGACATCGACACTGTCTCCAGCTGAGAAATCAATTCATACTTTAAATTACTCTGGGTGACCCCAGTCACCACTGAGTTCCAATTGCCATCTATCCTGATTTGTAGAAAGTTGTCCTCCTGGGACATGCGGCCCTCAGGAGTGCCCTGGGAGGCTTCGTTGCTGCACCCCAGTGGCACACTAATGGTGCAGTGAGGAGGGGCGCCAGGATTGGAGGCAGCGTGTCCCCAGGGCAGGAAGGCAGCAGGCACTGCAATCACGAGTGATGATGCTTACCAGGAGCAGCAGCAGCCGCCACCATCCTACCTCTGGTAAGCCCTGACCTGCTCAGAGGCCACTCCACACCTCCCGACACTTGATAGCTCAGCGGATTAATTAATGGCCTAGATCATACATCCATTCCCTACATACATGTATTTCACACCATACACATATACACATGAGTGTCAGCTACTCTGCTTGGTTCAGAGAACGGAAGTTGACATTGGAGTTTAAAAAAACAGAAGAAGAAGGACTCTGGGATTTAGTCCCAGTTCTTCTGTTCGATGGATAGGTGACCTTAGGCCAGCTATAGGACCCCTCTGTACGTTCAGTTCCTCACCTGTGAAATGGACGCAATGCCAGTGCCCACAGAGGTCAGAAGGGTTACATGTAGATAAATAAAAGTAGGTTTCTGTGCGCTTATTTGTCACTGCATCGCACAAAATAGGCTGAATGGGTTGTCACCTGATATGGAGATTATAATTGGGATGGTTTCACATAAAATGTAAGTCATGTGTAAAGGCCACACATAAATCCATTTATGTGAAATTCCCAGAATAGACAAATCCAAAGAGACAGAAAATAGATTACTGGTTCCCAAGGGCTACAGGAGAGGAAAATGGGAATTGACTGGAATGGGTACAGGGTTTCTTTCTGGAGTGATGACGATGTTCTAGAATTAGACAGTGGTGATGGTTGCACAAGTTTCTGAGTGTACTAAAGGTTACTGGATTGTATAATTTAAAGGGATGAAGTTTATGGAATATGAAGTATATCTCAATCAAGCTATTATTCCATGTGTCTGTATATAGATACACACACTAAATGGTGTCTATAAACTTTATTTTCAGTGTCTCAGGAAGACAGACATGCAACATGAATCAAGATGATGGAGATGGAGTAAACAAACGGGACTCAAACATGAGCCCGGAGCAGGAATTGCAAAAGTAATGAGGCTTGCTGGTGTTAATAGGTAATCACCACACTGTCACATAGTGTAAGTAGCCACATGTGGCTAATGGCTGTCATATTGGACAGGACAGCTCTAGAAGGAAGACTGAAAAGAAAAAGAAGCAAAGGCAGAAAAATACACCCACTGACCACCAGTCTCCAGGAGTGGGCCGTGCTCTCCTATGAGAGAGCCCTGACCTGGGGCTCAGAGGCCACTCTCTTCCTCCCGACACTGGATAGCTAAGCAAGGACGATGGCATTGTCCTCCTGTTAACATTTGAACAAACTGAGGCTTCAAGAGGTGAAGCAAGGCTAAGGAAAAAGGGGTTTTGTTCTTAAGTCGAGAGGAAATATGCCAGACGGGAGAGAACAGCTAAAGTATAAAAGAGGGGGCAGATGATAGGTGGAGGGTCCAGAAGCTATATGTAGAAGGACGTTTATCAAGGATAAGATCCCTCAGGGTAAAAGAAGTATTTTACATGCCACAGCAGAAGGTGTGGGTTCACCTTGTAGATTTCTCTGATGCCAGAACCATAGGCATGAGTAGGAGGCCACTCCATTGCACTGCCAGGGTCAACTTGAACACAAGCATTGATGGAAATGTGCCTCCATCGAGGCGAGGCTGAGAGCCCAGGTTTGTGACAGGGACAAACAGCAACCTGCATCTTCTCTCAGCCTCTGCAGGCCGCCTATTGCCCCTGACTTACCTATGCCCCCACCCACACCCCAGCAGCCACAGGGCCCTGGCCTCTTTCCCTTCCCCTCTCCCCTCTCCAGTTCGTTCTTTCTCCTTCCCTTTGTATCACCGGGTTTCTTTTCTCCACAGGTCTCTAGTAGGAAACCTCTTTCCTCTCCATCTTCATAAATAATCCAGGAGAGAAACTTTCAGCAGCTCCTCTTGCCCGAGTGTAATTAAAGTGGGTCTCTCTGAGATCCTCCCTGAATCATTCATCAGATAGAGAAATAGAGGGGAGCCCACTCCTCCTCTGTGGAATTTTCCCCTTAGACAGAACAAGCAGATGTGTCCAGCAGATGAGACAGCACTTCACTGGGGCATAACTAGTGACTCCATCCCAGTGACCCACTCAGTCAAACTCCCCCAGCCCCCTCCAGCTTCCTGGGCTGTATTTGACAACCCAAAGAATCAGGATGGGATAAAACCAAATGCTAGTTTAGCTTGCAGGACACAATACACACCACACCAACCAGAGAAAGTGTGGCCGTTGCATAGAGTAAAGAGATCTTGGACTTTTAGGTATTCAGACTCGGATATCTGGCTCTGCCACTTTTTAGCTATGTGGCCTTGGGCAAGTTACTTAACAACCACTTCTCCCCACCCCTGCAAAGCTTGTTGCTTCATGTTTAAGGTTAAAATTTTTTCTCAAGATCAGGGAGATAAGAAAGTGCCTTGCCCAGTTGCACTAAGGATTAAGTAACATGGGTGCATAAAGGGACCAGCGTTTCAGCTTCTCGTGGCTGACACTCACTTTCATTTCTTTCTTTGGTTATGAAGAGTGCCAGGCTAATTCTTCAGGACAGGTGTCTTGCGCACCATCCCATGCATGCCCTACAGATCAAAATCTCAACAGCTTGTTCAGAGTAATGATCAAGCTGAGCCCAAGTCATGTAGCCTTTTTTCTAACCTTGTATCTTCTTGTCTACAAGGCCAACCTAAGGCCAGAAAGCTCAACCCTCATCCTAAGTGTGAGATAGGGTGGCCTCTGTGATTTCCTCTGTCTACTAATGAAGGTTTGATTTGTTTTGCAGTCCTAGCATTAAAACCCTGATTAGTCACATGTAAGACTCCTGCCTGGAGGCAGCTGTCAAGAAAGGGACAGGAAGGAGGAAGTTGGGGCCACATTGATTGTGTGGTTCAGCCTATTCAGTCACTTACTTCTTTCTATACTCAGTACCTAAAACAGTGGCCAGAACATAGCTGGCTCTCAAAAGAAAATTTTTTGAATGAATAAATGTTTGGCATTGCAGGAAAATGAAATGACATCATCAAAGACAAGAAGATGTGAAAGAATATAGAATGACCAGAAAACTGCACGCAATATAGCTTTGCAAAAATGTAAAGTGTGTGTGTGTGTGTATGTGAGAGAGAGAGGAGTGAAGGGGTGAGCAGGTAGGGCCTCTTTATGAAGGGCCTAGAATGCCTTGCTGACTCTAATTTTCCTTCTCTAGGCAATAAGGAGCCCATTTGCTGATTTTTGAGCAAGGGAAGAAAATGTTCTGATTGGCAATTTAGAAATATCTCTCAGGGAAAAATATGAATCCAGGGGACAAAATGATCATAAATTGGCTTTAGTCAGAGATAATGACAATAGGATTAGAAAGAAAAATACAAAGACAAGAGTAACATCATAGACTGAGCCAACTGATTGTATGTGGAGCATGAGGGAGAAGGAAAGGGAGGGATCCAGGATAATGCCCAGGCCAATGGTGGTGAAAACAGCATATGGCACCAAAAGGCAGGTTTTAAGATGAAATATTTTGGGACCCCAAGAAAGAATAAGACTGTCAATATCAACACAAGGAGGAATAGGCTCAGAGTCCCACATCTGCCTTATCCAACAGCAAGGGCATATGAAAGACCAGCAAGTGTCCTAATTGTCAGATGGGCTCCAAAGTATTACTCATTTCTCTGTGATTCATTTTACTTAGCACCAAAATGGATGCAAAAATTAAATTTTATGGGAAAATGATTAGAACAGGTACTTTACAAAAGAAGATACATAAATGGCCAATAAGCACATAAAAGTATGCTCAACATCATTAGTCATCAGGGAAATAAATACCAAAGTCATTATGAGATATATATGACTATATATATAGAGAGAGAGTCATATAATATATATATATATGACCATACTCATATATATATATATATATATGAGGAGATATCATTTAGAAATAGACAGATAGGCAGGGCATGGTGGCACACACCTGTAATCTCAGTACTTGGGAGGCTGAGACAGGAGGGTGGTAGGTTCGAAGTCAGCCTCAGCAACTTAGCAAAGCTCTCAGAAGCTTAGCAAGGCTTTCAGCAACTTAGTGAGATCCTGATTCCACATTTAAAATATAATAGGGCTAGGGGTGTAACTTAGAGGTAGAATGCCCCTGGGTTCAATCTCTAGCAGTACAGGGAAAAAAAGGACACTTAATAAGATAATCGGAGGGTGTGAATAAATTGGAATTCTCACACACCAATGATGAGAAGGTGATGGCTAATTTAAAATAATAAATGTTAAAATAGATATAAATTAAAAGACTGGCAGAGTCAAAAAATAAAACCAAGTGTTGACACAGGTGTGGACCTTTTAGAACTCACACTTGTGCTGGTGAGAATGCAAAATGGTACAACCACACTTGGAGCACACTTTGACAATTTCTTACAAAGTTAAGGATGCTCATACCATAGGAAGCAGCAATCCATTTCTAGGTATTTTACACAGAGAAATGAAAACATATGTCATCACAAGATTTGTGAAACTTTATTAGCAACAGTCAAAAACTGACAACCCCATCATCAACAAATGGGTGAATGGATAACAAAATGTGGTATAGTCGCACAATGGGTACATGTACATGAAAACATGGATAAATCTCAAAATCTCAAAACATTACACTTGGCAATGAAAGCTAGACGATAGTCAAATAATTCTTCAAAGGGCTGGCATACAATAACTGCCATCCTAGATTCTACCAACAGCAAAAATACCTTCAAAAACTGTAATCAATATTAAAACATTTTTAAACTAATAAAAACTGATTTGTCAGAAACTGTGATGAAAATTTTGAACATTTTGAATGAAATACCAATGAATCTGACATTTTTTAAAAATATGTTCAGTTTGGAAATAAATAAATGCATATGTTCCTATTTTTAAATGACATGATGGTTTGCACAGAAAATCTGAAGCAGTTTACAAAGAAAATCCTAGAATGAATAAGTGAGCTCAGCAAGGTCACAGGATACAAGATCAACATACAAAAGTCAATCATATTTCTCTACATTAGCAATAAAAATGCAGAAAATAAAATTCAAAATAGAATGTCATTTGCGATCACTAAAAGCAAAATAAAACTCTTAGGTATAAAACATGTACAGGACTGTGTGCTGAAGACCACAAAACTCTGAAAAGGAGATCTCTCTGAAATGGAGAAGCATATTTTCCTCATAGATTAGAAAACTCCACAGTAATTACATCAGTTCTCCTCCAAGATGAGACATGGGATAAACGCAGTTCCTATCAAAATCCTACCAATATTTTTTTCATATATAAATAAGCTCATTCTAAAATGTATATGGAAGGGCAAAGGAATTAGAATGGCTAGAAGGATTTTGAAAAAGAAATAGCAAAGGTGATCAGGACTGTGTGGTTATATAGCAAAGGTGATCAGGACTGTGTGGTAATAGCAAAGAAATAGACACATAGATCAATGGAATAGAATGCACAATCCAGAAATGGATCCACAGTAATATATCCAATTGATTTTTACAAAGACATAAAAGCAACTCAGTGGAGGAAGGATGGTGTGTTGGTCAGTTTTCCATCACTACAACAAATACCTGAGATAATCAACTGATAAAGAGAGAAGGTTTATTTTGGCTCACAGATTTGGAAGCTCCAGTCCATGATTACTTGGCCCTATCATTTTAATCCTGTGACAAGGCAGCACATCATAGCAGGAGTGCATGGCAGAGCAAAACCACTCACCTTGTGGCCAGAAGGCAAAAAAGAGAGATAAAGGAAGAACTGGGTCCACAATCCCCTTGTAAGGCACACCCCCCAATGACCTAAAAATCTCTCACTAGCCCCTGCTTTTAAAGCTTCCACCACCTCTGAACAGTGCCAAGCTGAGGACCAAGTCTTCGCCACGTGGGCCTTTGGGAGACACGACAGATCAGATCCAAACTGTAGCAGATGGTATTTTCACAAATAATGCTGGAACTACCAGATATCCATAGACAAAAAAGAAGAACCTCTACCTAAACCTCACATCTTATATAAAAATTTACTTAAAATAGATCATAAATTTAAATGTGAAACTATAAAACTTTTAGGAAAAGAAACAGGAGGAAAATGTTTAAGACCTGTGTTTTTTCTAAAAATTTTAGCGTTTGGCATTTTATTGAATTACTAGAAAAATATAACTGGAAGAATTTTAAAAAATGACCATGGAGGCCAGGCGTGGTGGCGCACACTTGTAATCCCAGTACTTTGGGAGGTGAAGACCAGAGGATCTGGGTTCGTGGCCAGCCTCAGCTCTCTCTCTCTCTCTCTCTCTCTCTCTCTCTCTCTCTCTCTCCTCTTTCTCTACCTAGTGAGGACCTCCGCAACTTTGTGAGACCCAGTTTCAAAATAAAGGATAAAAAAATAGGGCCAGGGTAGAACGGCCCTGGGTTCAATGCCCAATACCACAAAAAAAAAAAAAAGACCATGGCCTCCCTTCTGCACTCCAGCTTTCATGAGAGACTATTCTTTGTGGCCCACCCTAACTGGAAGCACACCAGAAAGGAAATTCTGGAGAACTGTAGGTCAGCCTAGCCAAATTAACACATCCAACATCATCACAGACACATATGTGGAAAAATTTGTGTTGACCACTACCTCACACCATACCCTTCCCAAAAATCAGTTCTGAATGGATTGCATATCTAAATGTAAAAGTATAAACAATAGTGTTCTATAAAAGAGCACAGAGAAATATCCTCAAGACCTAGAGGTTGCCAAAGATATCTTAAATAGTACACAAAACATACTACACAAAGAAAAATATTGATAAATGGGCTACATTAAAATTAAGAAATCCTGTCTTTGAAAAGGCAAGACACAGAGTGGTATGAAAGGGAACATTAGGCCAATGAAATGTAGTTGCAATATGTATATACAACCCACAAAGAACTCTATCAAGAATATAGAGAGGATGTCTAAAAAATAGTAAGAATAAGATAATCCAATAGAAAAGGAGGATCTCCAAATCACTAATAAACATATGAAAGATGTTCTTCAAGGAAATGCCAAGTAAAATCACAAAAAAATACCAAGAACCAGTCAACAGAATGACTGAAAAGGAAAATATAAACAATATGAAATGTGGGCAAAGGGACAGGAAAACAGTAACTTTCAGATTCTGCTGCAAGGAGTGTAAATTTGTACAATCACAGTAGAAAACTGACAGTACTACTGAAGTTAACTGCATCCCTAACCTATGACTTAGCAATTTCATCAAAATATATAAACAATCTAAGTGTCCATCAGTAATAGAATGGATAAATAAATCGTAGTATATTATACAATAGAATATAGCAATGAAATGAATGAACTATTGTTACATGCAGCATCATGCTTGAATCTCACAACATAACACTGAAGGAAAGAATCAAGGAATAACAACACCAAAAAAAAAATCCCTGGGTGATTCTATTTATACTTTATAGTGTCTAAAAGTAAAAGAGGTTCAAAAAATTCTATGATGCTAAGTTCATGGTTATATTGACCCTTAAGGAGAGTGGGGATGATGATGACCAAGAGGGGGCATTGGGTGTCTTTAGGAGTACTGCAAATGTTCTATTTCTTGACCTTGTATGTAGTGATGACATGGGGTGTATTCCTTGGTGAAAATATACTGAGCTCACTTATGGTTGGTGGACTTTTCTATATGACTGTTACCTTTTAACAAAAATCTATTAAAAAAGTTGAATTTGAAATGGTGATGATCGCCAAATAAGTATACATAAAAAGGGATGGAATTTTTAGATACAGATTGGCATAGAGAGGATACCAGGAAGTACCATCCGCCCACAGGGCCAGATGCCTGGAACTGAGGAACTTATCAGAAGTGAGTGCCAGGAACTGAGAGCAGGTGGAGCCAGGAAAGAAAGCCAAGAGACAGACCAAGAAGAGATGGAGCCAGAAGATCCCTGGAATACAGATGCTGACATATGAGATCAGAAGCTGAAATGCATCTTAAAATTAAGGAGGTGGTACCCAGGTGCTCAAGAATAGGGGCGTTCATGACAGGCCTAATAGAACAATGAGATGATCTGAAATCATGGCTTCTTTTAACATGGGTCCCAGTGACTTTTCAGTCTTTCTGTGTGGCATTTCTTGGTCCCCAGTGGACTCAGTGCACCTTGTAATCTTAGACTACAGAACTTAACTCCCACCTAACAATTCCCAAAGGATTTCAGTGAAGAAGGTGGAAGGGAGGTGTCACTATGATATATTATAAACATTTAAAACCACCCTTCCTCATTCACTTCTCTCTCTCCCTCTCTCTCTCCTTGGTCTTTGAAAAAACCAAGAATGTTTATAATACAATAATGAAATAAAAATAAAGTCATTCATCAAGAACTCTGTATTTATTTTCTTTATGTCTGAAGATTGTTAAATCCTAATTATCCTGAACTATTTTCATACTGCTGAGCAGCCTCCACTTATGAAGTCAGTAATTAATATTCAATTTGCCTAGAGCTTTCAGATTTGCATGTTAATTATTGATTTCTTAATCACCAAGATGGGTATTTGCATGCTTTGGAGAACACTGACATTTCAGTAAATGTTACAGAGTGATTGTTTCTGTAGATTGGGGTTTTTTTATATATTCATTTATTGGTGCATTGTAATAAGGCAATAGATTGGGGTTTTTAAGAAAATATTTGCAATCTTTTATTCACAGGTTTCCTCTACACCTGCAGCTCTGATTCTTTTCCTAAGACATCTGCTCAGGCTGTGCACTGCTGGTATTGATAGAATTTGAGTTTGAATCTGGAAAGAGGAACATTATCCTTTCTGATCTTATCCTGGACATCCTTCTCACGGTGTCATCCCTTCAACAGGAGAAGAGGAAGAGGAGTGAGGAACATTGGTAACACAAGTAGAGTAGAGGCAGAAGAAGCTGGGACTCGTTTGGCTAGCCACTGGGGAAGTGGCCTGGCTGTAGTGGTCAGTCCAGTTGAGACATCTGTATTATCCAAAGCATAGAGCTCAAGGGACCCTAATTGGGGAACTGAGAAAATTGATGGGAAGAAGTTCAGATGGCAGGTACTACGTGAAGCCCAGGAAGGCAACAGCATCAAAGTCGTGGGCAAGCAAATCTTTCACAAGCCTCCAGCGGGTCATGGGAGGACACAGGAATGGGCCCTACCCAATTCCCAGGGCAAGTGGACTGACAAGAACTGAACATGTGTTTATGGATTTAGCTGACTAGGCTGATGCTCAGCTCAGAGACCGATTGAGCTGGGAACCTGAGTAAAGTCTTCTGACCATGTTCCTTTCATGGCTGAAATCAGAGAAGCAACATACACATATACACAGCCCCTCAACCCTCACACACACCTTACCAAGAACTCGTCCTCATGGAGCAGATCATGGAGAATTTCATGAGTGAGAGTCCTAGAAAATAAGCCAAGATTCCACATCTATTCAAGCCATGCTTAAGTCAGTCAGGTGGACACCATCTGAGAACCAGGAGGCATACATGGCTCATTGCTGGGAGAAATGGAGTGGAAGAAAAAGATTTCCACCATGAGATGAGAGGCTGGAGAACAGGCAAACACAGAGGAAGTGTGGGAATGATGTGGGGTAGCTTCAGATTCAGTTTTAAAAATACAACTTCTAAAGCCGGGTGTGATGGTGCATGCCTATAATCTCAGTACTTGGGAGGCAGAGACAAGAGGATCACAGGTTCGAGGCCAGTCTCAGCAACTTAGCAAGATTCTATTTCAAAATAAAAAATAAAAAGGGCTGCCGGGCGTGGTGGCGCACACTTGTAATCCCAGTACTTGGGAGGCTGAGACCGGAGGATCCGGGTTCGCAGCCAGCCTCAGCTACTTAGTGAGGCCTCTGCAACTTCGTGAGACCCTGTTTCAAAATAAAGAATAAAAATAGGGCTGGGGGTGTAGCCTGGAGGTAGAACGCCCCTGGGTTCAATCCCCGGTACCGCAAAAATAAATAAATAAAAAGGGCTGAGGGTGTAGCCCAGAGGTAGAGAGCCCCTAGATCCAGTCCCCAGTACCATAGAAAAATAAATAACTTCTAAGTCCTTTGATTTGCCATTTGACACAATACTGCCCAGATTATGAGCAAGGTCTCAAAATGAAAGGCTCCCAGTAGACAAGTCTTAAGAGAGTTTGGGTAGGAAATCTACAGCTTAGGTGCTCCCCAGCAACCTGTCACCCTGACATAGCAGTTCTGCAACAACTTTTTATTAGTGAACTCCATCCAGTGTGGGGCAAATACAACCTGTCACTTCCTGCTCTCAGGATTGGTAAGAAATGGAGTGGCCTACCCAGGGCATAGTGGCACCTGTAATCCCAGTAGTTGGGAGGCTGAGACAAGAGGATCACAGGTTCAAGGCCAGCATCAGCAATTTAGCTAAA
>PVJS01000754.1:87865-116577 GCA_004027185.1 Glis glis
GTATATATAGTGTATATATATAGTATATAAAAAGTGTATATATAGTGTATATATAATATATATAGTATATATAGTGTATATATATTATATATGATATATAATATAATATTACATATATTATATTATATTATATATATAATACACATAGTATATATATGGTATATATTCCTCTTCCCTTCCAAATCATACTCCTGTACGTTGTTGAGGTTCTTCCTTTTTTTTTCTCCTCTCCACGAAGTTGTCCTTATGTCTTTGTCTGGTGTTCCTAACTTGAACCTACTGACCACCCATCCCCACTCCTGGGTTGGGTCAGGCGCTCTTCCTGTACTCTTGGATGCATCATGCACTGTCCTGTCTCTGTACTTCCTGTAATTTTAAAACTCCCTGATTATGAGCCTCAATGGACCGGGAACTCCTCTAAGCAGGTCTAGGCCTCTCAGTCCTTTATCTGTCTCACTCATGACTGTACCCCCAGTATCAGCCTAGCACAGGCATAGACTATAGATCAGTAAATAGAGAGTGACAGCCGAACACACTTAAAAACAATTGAAACATCTCTGATTCCAGCCCAAAAATCTAGACCATGACTTTGGGGACCTCCCTGCCACAGCTATTAGAATCCTAATGGTATCTTACTGTTGGCAATTACTCCTCACCTTGACCATATGCCGACTTGGCACTAATATTGGCCTGGATTTGTCTCTGCTAACTGCAAAGTCTCAGGGCCCTAGAAGACACCTCTGGAAAAGAGGAAGAGAGAAATAAGTAAGTGCAGCCTGAATACCAATCAGAAACAGGCTTTGAAAGAATAAACATCCTGTGTCTAGAAAATGATGTGCAAGCATTCTGTGCCGCCTGAGCTCTGAGACAGGTGCAAGGTGCTGTCTGGGTCACAGATAATCATAACCTCTGCTGTCTGGACCGCTGGAGACAGGCTCCGTGACCCCTGTGCCTCTTTCCCATCTTTGACATCTATTTACTATGCATTTTTGGTGTTTCAATCTCTATACTTTCGGGGGAAGAGTGGGATAGCAAGAGTCCTTTCTGCTCTCTCCTAGGCATGTGATGAATGGCTGGTTCCGAGCACCTCTGCAGCAGGGAGAGGCAGAGGAGGAGGCGCTGTGCCAGCTATGAGCAATACTCATGTACACTGCCTTTGAGAGGCAGGCGAAATCCTTTCAAGATAGAAAGCGGTGGGTTCGTCTCTTTCCCATTTCAGCAATTCTCCTTCAGCTGCTCTGTTCCATACAGTTATAGAGTGGTTGTTTGGGATTAAAGGAGCAATTGAATCTGTATCAAAATCAGTTTGAGCCTCCTCGCCTCCCTGACAAACGTGTCATTAGCGCCTTCACAAAGGGGCATTTACCTGTCTGTCAGAAATGCACGTTTCCGTTTTGTGTGAAATCCTCTTTGACTTCGGAAGACGCCTCTGTGGAATAGAATAAGTGCCTCTGACAGATGTTTCCCAAGGGCAACCCGAGCCTTCGCCCTGCCGGCGGCGGGTGCTGGCTGGCCTTTCAGCGGCACCATTTTGTTGATAAAATACAGTCATGGACTTGTGCACGTTAAAAATAGAACCCCATGGATTTCCTTCACTGTCAAGGTCTCCACTGCTGCCCTCATTCACATGCTATTTAAGGGATTCCGATTTTCCTGAACCTTCTCCCTAGTTTTTTCCAGAAAAAAAAAGTATATTATCACAAAAACAGACACATAGACCAATGGAACAGAATAGAAGATACAAAAACAAATCCACACACTTCTAGCCAATTGATTTTCGACAAAGGTGACAGACACACATATGTTGGAGAAAAGACAGCCTCTTCAACAAATGGTGTTGGAAAAACTGGTTATCCATTTGTAGAAAAATGGAACTAAAATCCTTACCTCTCACCCTGCACAGGAGTCAACTCAAGATGGATCAAAGATCTGGAAGTTAGACCAGAGACTGTGAAGCTACTAGAGGAGGGCATAGGTCCAACACTCCAACATATAAGCACAGGTAGAAACTTCCTCAACAGACCCCCAAAGCTCAGGAAATTAAAACAAGAATTAATAAGTGGGATGACATTAAAAAGTTTCTTCACATCAAAGGAAACCATCAAGAGTCTAAAGAGAAAACCTATGGAATGGGAGAGGATCTTTGCCAGCTATCCTTCTGATAGAGGACTAATATCTAGAATATACAAAGAACCTAAAAGGCTCTACACTAAAAAAAACAAATAACCCAATCAAGAAATGGGCAACTGAATTGAATAGACACTTCACTAAAGAAGAGATACAAATGGCCAATAGATACATGAAAAAATGTTCAACATCATTAACAATCAGAAAGATGCAAATCAAAACTACACTGAGATTCCATCTAACCCCAATCAGAATGGCAATCATCAAGAAGTCAAATAATAATAAATGCTGGCAAGGATGTGGGGAAATAGGGACTCTTCTACACTGTTGGTGGGATTGCAAACTAGTTCAGCCAATATGGAGATCAGTGTGGAGATTCCTCAGAAAGCTGGGAATGGATCCACCTTATGATCTGGCTATACCACTCCTAGGTATCTTTCCAAAGGGGCCAAAATCAGGGAACTACAGTAATATATTCATACCCATGTTCATAGCAGCACAACTCACAATAGCCAAATTATGGAACCAACCTAGGTGTCCATCAACAGATGGACACAAATGAATTACAGAATGGATTACAAAATTATTGGAAATGCACACAACGGAATTCTACTCAGCAATAAAGAAGAACAAAATTATGTCATTTGCAAGAAAATGGAAGGACCCGGAGAACATTATGTTAAGTGAGATTAGCCAATCACAGAAAGTGAAGGGACATATATTTTATCTAATATGAACAAGCTAGGGAGTATAGGGATACCAGAGGGACTCCAGATAATGGAGGAGAAACCTCTGTTGAGCCAGGGAGGTGGACTAAGGGAAGGGGAGGGGGAGAACTGAGATTCGTCAATGGAAATTCTACCATCGACTATGTGTACATATGTGACTATACCAATGTCAACTTCAGCACTCTGTATTGGGAAGGGGAGAGATGGGGAGGCAGGGGGCACCAAATACTGAGTGCATGTATGTCACTGTCAACATGATTTACATTATGATGTGTGACTATAATGCACCAATAAAAGCACATTAATTTTTTAAAAAGTATCTGCATTGAGGGAGGAGAAGCACTTTGGATCTGAGATTATGGAGTCCCTGCCTAAGTCAGTCCATGGAACTTGGGTTGCCTCCAGTTTCTTAAATGTACTCAGTCAGCAGTCCATCGTCCTTCAAGCAAGTCATCCAGTTGTCAGGCTATCATGAAAACCTGGAAAGTGTGTTATGAAGAGGCAGCTCTGATATGAGTGGCAATAGCTGTCTAGAGCTTTAGACATGCAGACTATTCACTACCTCTTTTGAGACTTTTAATAATCCCAGGGGTTCAGTGTTTTCCTACTTTACAGATGAGAAAATATGGGTTCCATGAGGGTAAAGGGTCTTGCCCAAGTCAAAGAGTTCTGTGGTTGCCTCACCCAGCTTTCCTGGGTAGTTATGCCAGGATTCTTCTACTGCCACATGGAAACCATTGCCACTTAAACCAAGAGCTCTTGCACTGGGACCAGGGCCTGGGTGTGCGTTAGGGTGCCACAGTTTCCTAGGGGAATGTAGTGTGTAGACAGAATAGAGAGCTGTTACTGCACCATGCAGCCCAAGTTCCAGCCCCATGCTCAAATACAAGAACAGAAGTAAGAACTTTCCACGTAGGAAAAGCCCAGGACTGTATGTGTTTGTATGGGAGCAGAATCTGTCTGATCTACAGATGCAACTCAGGAGCTCTGAGAAGCCAGGCTAGCCAGGGTCCCACTTCTTTAAGTACCAGGCTCACATAGAGAAAGGGTGAAGGAGTTTAGGAGAAAGGTGGTCAAGCCATCATCACGAATTTAAAACCATGTTTACATATTATATGTTTACTTCAGGGTTTCTCAAACTCTATGGCAAAGACATTTGGGCCATATAATTCTTTATTACATGTGCTATCTTGTGATTGTTAGTTAGCAGTATCCCCAGTCTGAGCCCACTAAATGCCAGTAGCAATCCCCGTACATAACCATGTTGTGACAGCAAAAAATGTCTCCAGACATTCCCAAATGTCTCCAGCAAACAAAAGCATCCACCCCCAGTTGAGAACCACAGCTTTATTTAATTGTATTTGAAATGTATTTATCTATCCCCCCTAAACTGTGAGCTCCTAGAAGGCAGGGCCTGTGTACTCACTGCTGTAATCCCCAAGCCCAGAAGCACACTGTAGAGACCTTTCAATTCACAATGACCACTTAAATTGACCTGTCAATCCCAGCAGTGATTCGCTCAGGGTTTATACTCAAAGTCCTGGTCCCTTGGAGATAGTTTGCTGGACAAGAGGTGGATACGTAATTCAAATCAGTCACTCAGATTCTTTCTTCTGTTGGAAGAGGAACTGCTAGACTCTACAACAGCTGGGGCTGTTCCTTTCAATGGATGAGCTGGGAGCTGAGAGCAGCCTCTTGCACCTATCATATGAACCAAAAGCATAGAAAGCCAATCTTCCAAGAAATGAGAATGAAACAGATGTTCAAGCAGAGACTAGGGACCTAGTCTCTAGACAGTGGTTTTTCAGACACTGCCTGGTGATTTCCCTCTTCCTGAGCCTGTCTTCATTCCTGCCCTTGGGTTCTATGAAACACTTCTGCATCCTTATGACAAACTCCCTTCTTGTATATAAAGAAGCCTGAATTGGATTTTGATATTGCAATCAAAGAAACCTTACCAACACATGGGACCTGGCATTGGGGAAATATTCAATAACTCTTGCTTTATTAATTGATTGATTAATTAACACACCAGCAGCCAAAATTAAGAGATGGAGGACTTGGCAAAAGTAGTAGCAGCAGCACCACTGGCCACCTGGGGCCCATTGGGATGGGAAAACAGCTCCTTCCTTAGACAATGCCCAGCCACACCTGTGAGCAGAGGCAGAGCCAGCCACTGGGAAAGAAGTAATGAATGGCAGAATATGATGTGCAGTAATAAACCCCCAGGCATGTTGACAAGATTCCAGTCCTCTGGGACTCTCATTCAAACCCTTGAGTCTTCCCAAGCCAGGTCCAGCCTGGAGCACAGGCTCCAATTGGCCTGCAGACAATCTGATTAGTCACTCAGCCACAGCTGCTGCTCCTAAAGCATCTCCAGGAAACTCCCAATTCACACTCAACCACAGCTCAGTGCAATTCTTCAGGAAGTGGAGGCTGAGAGTTTGCATGAGGGAGAAATGCCAGTGTTATGGCACTGCAGATGAAGCCAGGTGGGAGCTGGCAAGAGCATGTCTGCCCACTTCCTGGCAACACTGTTCCTGCTCCCCGAGAGCCCCACAGGGTGCACTGGGATGCCTGCGGGTTGTGGGTCTGCAGCAGACAGGCCTGGGAAAACTCTGCTGACTCTCCTCTGACCACAGCAGTATGGCACTAAGTTGTAAAAGACACAGGGCACGTGGTGAGGGCACCAGGCCAAGGTCCCTATGTGGTGCCCTGGGTGAGCAAGCACCACCTGTGTGTGGTCAGGCAGAAAGGGGCAGAGAGGGTCTTCAGAGAGAAGAGCAGGTGAGTCTGGGTGGACAGATTGATGCCAGCTGTAATAACCATGAAGCTTCTATATTATTAAGTAACAGTGGCTACTGATGTGGCATCCTAGGCAAGTGAAGTCAAAACCACAATGGCTGAGAGGGGCACCTACACGTCAAGGCCAGAGAAAACAGACAACCCATATCTGTTCAGAAAGCAGATGGCTCTGTGTGAATGGCCCACAGCATCAGGAAAGTGGTCTGACTCCAGAAGTTCAGACAAGGGTAGTTTCTCTTAGATAATATTCCCCTTCAAAACATCCAAGGCACCTGCATACATATTTTCGTGTCCATTCTTGTGAATCCGCTGTGCCATTGGAGGCTGTCTGGGGAAAGCATGATGCAAAGAAACTAAAGAGGACACACAATCCTCCCTGTCTGCCAGGTAGGCGGGGGCTGTCTCTGACCCCAGAGGGTTGCCGAGCTTGGGGTCAGAGAATAGAGAACAGGTAGATGAGAGAACTCTGACAGTTGATGCTGGAGGCCACTGAGATACGTGTGTTGAGGCAGATGTCAACATTGCTGTGTATCAAGCAGAAAAATGTTGCTTGTAAAGTCAACCTTTGGTGGTTTGAAAGAGTAACCTGTACAAAAATGGGTTGTCAGGAAGAGTTGGGATGTAGCTCAAAGGTAGAATGACCCTGGGTTCAATCCTAATATCACAAAAATAAAAGAACTTTGTAAACCTCTCCCACCCACCCTCCAGAGTCACTATCCTACAAACACAATAGGGACAGATTCATTTCAGTGAAGCAACAACTCAAAATTCTTCCATTTACAGGAAAAAGTAATAAATTTCCCCTGAATTCCCCCCTCCTTCTAAGACGGCACTGGCGGGTGGATGAGTTGCCTATTTGTATAGTAGTGCCTCCCGGTTTTATTGCAAATTAAACATGCACATTATAAACAAACAATAGATGTCTCTAGAGCAAATATACACCGCTTTCAGCCCCTCATAAATTGTTCAAGAGGAGCTCTTTGCAGTTTATGGCCTCAATACAATTTTGAGTGAGTTACAGCCCTGCGTGGGGAGGCAGGAAGGAGGATTCTCGCTGCTGGGGCTTCATGCAAGATGCTCCACACTCCCATTTGCTGCACACTCATTCAGGGGTGGAGTTGGTGAGGTTCTGATCTCTCTGGCTCTCTTTCTCCTTCCCTCCATGCTTTTTGACTCCTTATCATATTCTCTATTTCTAATAAGTTCCGAACTCACTCCTGCTCACCAAATCACAGAATTCTGGGGCAAGGAAGATTATATCCATCTCCTCACTCTTTCTTTGGTTGGGGTTTGAAGCAGAGAGACCAAACCCCAAAGAGATTGGATGTAAGGACAGTGAACCCAATTTGTTTTTCCTATTCTCACACACTCCACACTCCATGCAGCACAGAACGCATCCATGATGGATGGAGTTTTTCCCACACACATCAAGAAATCCTCCAGCAGACACTGACTGGTTTCTTCTAATTCAATTCTGACACCATCTGATGGCGTCAGAGCTCACAGGTAAGGAATGATCACCACCAGACTGTCCGCACTTCAGATACCAATTACAAGTCTCAAGTCCTGACTTACACTTCGGACCAGCCAGCTATGAATCAAGAGTTCTTACAACCCTGTCCTCCAGTTCCACTAGTTTGCTAAGACAGCTCAAAGAAATGAGGAAAACATGTTTGTTGGTTTACTATGCAGATAAAGGCTATGATAAAGGAGACAACCAAATGAAGAGATGCATAGGGTAAGGTATGGGGTGTGGGAAGCTCAGAGTTTCCATGCCCTCTCTGGGCATGCCACCTTCTAGAAATCTCCATGTGTTCAGCAATCTAAAAGATCTCCAAACCCTATAGTTCAGGGATTTTTTTTAAGTACTGAGGATTGAACCCAGGGCATTGTACCTCTATGCTACACCCCCAGCTACACTCCCAGCCCTTTTTATTTTTTATTTTGAAACAGGGTCTCACTAAGTTGCTGAGGTTGGCTTCGAACCTGTGATCCTCCTGTCTCAGCCTCCCAAGTACTGGGATTACAGGCGTGCACCACCACACCTGGCTTAGTTCACAGATCTTTATGGCTTCATCATGGAAGCATGACTGATTATTAACTCAGTCTCCAGCCCCTCTCTCTCCCCTTCCCTGAGGATGGGGTTTGGAGAACTGAAAGTTCCAAACTTCTAATTGTGGCATGGTCTTTCTGGTAACTGGCCCCCATCCAGGAGCCCGTCAAGACTCACCTCATTAGAACTAAGGACATGATTATCACCCAGGAAGCTCTGTGCAGGAACAGGAGTCAAAGACCAAATATTAGGCAAACAAAGTACTAAACATCCCTGTCATTCGGGAAATTGCAAGGGTTTTAGGAGCTCTGGGCCAAGAACCAGAAACAGAGACAAAAAGATATTTATTGTATTACAAAATCACATTGAGAAACTTACCAGTAAGTGGCAGAGCTGAGATTAGAACACAAATCTGCCTCCCACCTCAGGGCTCTTCCTAATATGCGGTGGGCTCCCGGAACCTGATTTAAAGAGCTTTTAAATGTTTGGAATACTCAGAACTGTGGGTGATCATGTGCTGTAAAGGGCAGGAAATCAGAGAAAAAAGCCATAGGGTGGTTGTGGGAGAGGGAGGCAGAATGCATCCGAAGCCAAACGGGAAGAGTGGGAATGGGACCAGCATGTGGCCAGATTGTCATTACTCAGGGAGGACAGAGGAGAGGGCATGCAGGATGGATCATAAGCAGTGAGATGGATGGGAAGCACGGGGATCTCCAAGACTGGATCTGGGAACAAGTTTGCATGGGGTAGGGTCAGTGCCTCTTTAAAAGATCAATCACATACCGACTCTTTGTTCTACATCTGACAGGGAGTCAACAGGGACACAGTTCAAGCAGGCCAAGGCTCAACAGGGTGGTTTCCAGTTCAGAAGACATTGAATGTCCCATCCCATACAGCAAATGTCATCTCAGGGTCTCCATGCAGGCTCCATGTGACCGTGGCAGGGGCAGTCTCCAACAGTGATTGGTGCTTGAATTTTAGTTCTTTCCCTGGCATATTGAGGTGAGAAAACTGAGGCTCAGAGAGGCTGACCAAAAGTGGCACAGCTAACTGGGCATGGTGGCACACACCTGTAATCCCAGTATGTAGGAGGCTGAGACAGGAGGATTGCAGGTTTGAGACCAGCCTGCTTTCAGCAACCTAGTGAGGCCCTGTTACAAAACAAAAAATAAAAATGGGCGGGGTTGCAGCTCAAAAGTAGAATGCCCCTGGGTTCAATCCCCAGTACCAAAAAATAAAAAAAGAAAGAAGGAAAGGGGGAAAAAATGGCACAGCTAGTAACCAAGAGACAGTCCCACTCTAGTGTTTTTGACACTCCACCAAACTTTTCCCCAAATCATTACTTTCCTGGTTTTCCTGCCTTCCGAAACAACAATGTTTAGAGGGTAAAGCTTTCTTAATTAGTTGAACTTTATTTTGGGGGAATTTTTTTTGTATCAAAATACCCCTTGAGATCATTGCCATAACTCAAAAATCTTAAACCTGGAGTAAATTCAGGTGGTTTGATCTGTAAAACCTAACTAAAACCTTTTCAGAAAAAAAATAATAAAAGACATAATAGAAAATTTGTTTTTACTAGATATCCACATGCAGAAAAGTGAAATTAGAACCCTTGCTCTCACCAGTTAGAAAAATCAACTCAAAATGGATTAAAGATTCAAATATAAGACCCAAAACTATGGGACTACTCAAAAAAAACATATGACATTGGCCTGGGCAAGGATTTTTGGATAATATCTCAAAAGCACAGACAACAAAAGCAAAACTAGGCAAATGGAATTGCTTCAAACTAAAAAGCTTCGGCACATCAAAAGAAACAATCAATAACATGAAGAGACACACTACAGAATGAGAGAAAATATTTACAAACTATGCATCTGCCAAGGTGTTAATATACAGAATATATAAGAAGCTCTAAGAACTCACTAGCAAGAAAACACACTGATTAAAAAAATGAACAAAGGACCTAATTAGGCATTTACCAAAAGAAGACATATAAAAGGCCAAAAGGTGTATGAAAAGGAGCTCAACATCACTAATCATCAAGTAAATGCAAATTAATACCACAATGAGATATCATGCTAGTAACTGAGTTTTTTTTATCAAAACAAGAAAAAGATAACAAGTGTTGGCAAGGATGTAGAGAAAAAGGAACCCTTGTGCACTGTTGGTAGGAATGAAAATTAGTACAACCATGTGAGGCTCTTCAAAAGCTAAAAATAGAACTACCAATCCCACTTTGTGAGATTAGATAGATAATAGACTCCAAAGAAATGTATATCAAAGAAATACCTGCAGTTCCATGTTCATTGCAGCATTATTCACAATACCTTAAGGTACGGAATCAATCTATGTGTCCATAAACAGATGAATGGATTAAAAATGTGGTATATACACACAATCAAATACTATTCAGCCTTTAAAAAAAAGAAGGAAATTCTGCCACATGCAACAATATGGATGAATCCAAAGGACATTATGTTAAAGAAATAATTTAGGCACAGAAAAACACTACATGATTGCACATCTAGAATCAAAAAAAGTTGAACTCATAGAAGCAGAGAATAGAATGGTGTTTACCAGGCTGGGGTGGTAGAATTGGGAAGGTTTTGATCAAAGGGTACAAGTTTTAGTTAGACCGGAGAAATAAGTTTTAGAGATCTATTATACAGTATGGTGATTATAGTTAATAATAATGTATACTTAAAATTGCTAATAGATTTTTAAATGTTCTCATCACAAAAAACAATAAGGATGTGAGGTGATGGATATGTTAGCTTGATTTAACCACTGAATAATATATACATGTATCAGGATGTCTCACTGTGCACCATAAGTATATACAGTTGTTCGTTTATCCATTAAAAATTTTTGAGGAGTGTGTATAAGATCAAAAACAGCCTGGGTCCTCCCTCGGGATGGGCTGGACCCCAAGGATACTAAATGAAAATGACAGTGCTAGAGAGAGCTTTGAGCTTTTCAGTTCCTATAGAGCTGCTGGCTGGTCTGCAGCAAAGGGAAGTTCCCGTGAAAAAGATGTTGGCCAGGTGGCCAAGACGCCATTCTGCTTCATTGTGAGATTTTCTGGCTCTAGACCCTCCAGAGACAGATCTGCACTTTCTGGGGGATCGTGTATAAATTTTCCTGAGGAGAAATACTTCCAAGTTGTTTTTCAGACTTATACACATTCTTTTGATTGGAACCTAAATTCTTACATTATAAGGAATGTTCCTACTGCCAAAAGCATTCATTAATAAATGACGACAGATTGGACAAGGTAACAATAGAATCCAAACAGCAATTGAATTTCTTTGAAAAACCTGACTATTTTATGTCTAAGAAGCTCTGTTAGTTCCTTGGCATTGAGGATATGTGATTTGGAAAATAACAGCAATTTTCCAAAGTGACAGATTTCCTTAACCTAAATGAATGGATTCCCTTTATCCAGGTTTTTAAAACCCTATTTGAGCTGGTACCAGCCCCTCACATCTCTGGCCTGAAATTATATTAGTTTACAGTCTTGAATTACAAGGTCCATAGAAGGTGCTCCATGGAGAAACCCCTCCCTACTATTTCCAGACTTTAAATACGAAACTGGTGTCCAGAGTGAAGATGAAATCGGAGAACTACTACAAACCAAGCACTTCAGCAACGCCCATGGGATCTATGGGACTGCAAGTTGCAGATGGCAAGATATGGAGATGACATACTGTTGGTTTAAAATAGCTATGAGGCCACCCAGCCCAGTGTTTCCTTCCATTTCTTAAGCTTGATGGTGAGAGGATCAATCCAAATCAGCATGCTTCCATCAGATGTACCCAGGACACTGTGTGCATGTTCATTCATGACATCTCTAACCCATCCTGAGGCTGATCAGTCCCTATGGGGAAACTGAGGGAGCTCAGTATCAGAGAACAAGGTCTAGAAGTATCAGATCTTTGTTTTGTTTCTATGTGGCAGCCTCTGCTGCTACACACACACACACACACACACACACACACACACACACACACACACACCACCCCACACACTTTCATCCATTTCCAGTGCTGGTGAAATAAATGTTTACAAAGAGCAGAATCCATTTCATGGAGTTCAGGTTTTAATGAATACAGGGATGTGTTTACCCCCAATTTATCCTCTGCCTTTTGGCAACAAAATTTGACTGCATCTGAAGAAGGGTTTCAGAGTTCTATAAGAAAAAAGGTAACTTATAGCATGAAAATCTTATAGGTTTTCAGAGTAAAAAGAAAAAACTAAAGCCAGAGGTGGCTTAAAAAAAATCTTTCTTATATACCTTACAAGAAACAAACGATCCTATCCATGCCCACAGTCTGAGATTTGTAGCAGGAAATCCTCCTAGTATTTGATGATTCCATTTCCACTGGGACTGGCACATTTCAGAAGCACAATAAATGCCTTTTTCGAGATTTCTTTCCAGCATTATCATTATTATTACCATCATTGTTCGGTTAGGCACTGGTTTTGCCTAAAGCAACAAACCATCAAAGACTGGCAGCCTTCAAGGCTCTCCCTGAGTTATCAGCTAATCTAGAATGGATCTTACATCATTAGCATTGTTGCATTTCTATTTCTATCAGAATATGACTCTCCTGAGATCTGAAAAACTCCCTCCACCTTTGTGAACAGAAAAGCATTCCAAGGCTCCATAGATTTTCCCCCAGACAAATGGAAATAGGATTACCTGGAGAATTGCAACCCCAGTGCTGTTTGGCCTGAACTAACAAGAACATTTTTTCCTATATTGCCTTCCATTTTCTATATTGCTATGAGAAATTCTACCATACTGATGGAGGCTCAGATGTGATGCATGGGCTCTCACTATTGTAAGCCAGCCAACAGAGGGAGAAGTATTGCTCTGGGCAGTACTGTGGGCTCCTGAAGGTAGGAACTGAGGCTTGCTTGGCTCTATTCCCCAGAAAATAGTAGGGAATCCTTGAATGCTTGTTGAATTTCGGCTAGCTCAACTTAAGAGGCAAGTTTCAACAAGAAACTTGATGGTCCAAACCAACAAGATGGTCCAAGACTCGGCGGTCTGGCAAGTATAGTTTGCTCTGCACTGACTGGGGCAGACCAAGGCCATTGGTGAGGTGCGATGGGTGGGGAGAGAGGGCGGGAGGATGGTGGAGTACTGAAGTAGGAAGAGCTTGAGTCTTGGGGGAGATGCACAGAGACAAGTGATGGCAATTTTGGTGCTCCATCCATTCCCAGCAGGACTTCAGCCAGTAACTTGGGAGGAAGGAGTTAGGGAGGAGATTTAGGCAGTTCACTATCATCCCCAACAGGGAACTAAAACACTGGACTGATTGTTAGTTCCAACCACAGAGATAGAGTTTAAATTAGGGCCCAGTTGTAGAAAGGAATTATAATATAAGGTATGATCGCCAGTGAGGCAAATGCCCAGGCTGGCAAAGTCTCATGCAGAGGCAGGAAGTACCAGGAGTGAGGAGCCACTTGAGTAAGCAGAGCTCATTCATGCCATTTTAAACATCAAGTCTGGGGGTGACTTAACTCTGGGCCCCTAGGTGATGGGCATCAGTCTACCGTTATAAGCTATGTCCTAGTCTAGAGGAGCTGAGGTCCAGGATCTGCAGGGAAGAGGAGCTGAGCAAGACCAAGACAGGCAGGAAAGAGTCGCCAGACCCTGCCTCAACTACAGGGGTTTCTACAGAAGGTTCAGAAGCATGGTCAGTCATTCAGGCTCCAATTGAACAAAAACAGTACATTCTGACAGAACAATTATTAAAAGACAATCTTGGCTGGATGTCTTTTCTTTGTTATTATTTGAAGGAAAAGAGTGAGTGCTACAATGGCTTTTTCTAGGTGGCAAATCCAGGTTCGTGGCTCTTCAAATGTCTGGCACAAAGCTTGTGGAAATTGGTGAGCAACTAGGTGAGTCTGGCTTTGAAAACCCTTGCCTCAGTTGACTATGCTGTTGATGTAACCAAGCAACTAGATGGCTATATATGTATGTATGCATGCAGGAAAGCTGGTCAGATTTCACAAATCAACAATCTGGAAAAAAAGTATATTTTGGAAGCTGGGAGGAGAGGAAAAAGGAAAAAGAACACATTCACAATAACCATGGCAGAGAGCATAGAATAAGAGATGACAGGAAGCACCCTGTGAAGAAGAAAACAGACTTATTCCCTTGAGACCCATGGTATACAGAGATTGATAAAGGGTGCTCCTCTTGAGGCCAACTGAGGCCTAAAAAGAAAAAAAGACACATAGAACCTCTACCCTTCCCTAAAGTCACCATTATCCAATCCTGAGTTGTGTTTTGGTTTTTGGTTTGCGGGTTTGGTTTGATTTTTTGTGGTGCTGGGGATGGAACCCAGGGCCTGGCACATGCTAGGCAAGTGCTCTGCCCCTGAGCTACACCCGCAGCCCCAACTCTGAGTTTTTAAGAAGTTGTAGTCTGTATCTATTGTGTCAGTCAGAATATAATCAAAAAAAGAGACCCCACCAGGTTTTCCAAATAGGAAAGGTTTGAAACCGGGGGATTGGGTGCTTACTCAACCATTGGAAAGACCTGGAGAGCAAAGATCAGGGTAGCAGCTGATCTTCATGACATCAAGGAGTAACCAGAGCAGGGAAGGGGTTAACAACCTCTGCCGTCCACAGCTCAAGGGGATGCGGGAAGCTAGTGATGTGGGCATGTATGTGTATACCACTTTGAATCTTACGATGATGTATAATTACAATACACTGATAAAAGTATTTTTTTTAATTGCAGGAAAGCTCCAAGCTCAGCTACCTGCTGCACTGAAGCAGGTGGTTCACAGGAACTCACCTGAAGCTCTTCAAACCTCATCTCGCGCCCGTTTCCCATTTGTGCACAACTGCTTCCAAAGAGTAGTGACTTCCACTCTGCCACCCAATCACAGGAGTATGTTGAAACTAACCCGGACCATCCTGAAAAGGAATTCTGGGGAAAGTAGGTGCAGACTTCTCTGCAATGGTGATGGGATGATGAGGAGGATGTGGAAGGAGGCAGGGAAGATGCTGAGTTAACAGCAGACAATCTGACACTCACATTGAGAACGAAGGTTTTATGAGTTGTTTTAATTATTTTATCCTTGGTGTGTGATTTGGATATGAAGTGTGTTGTTGATTCTGTATTGAGTATATCTCTTTTTGTACGCTGACGCTGCATGCTTGCACAATGGGAGGAGACTGCTAGCTCGTCTCCACTCACTCTCTGAATATCTGCTGAGCTCTTCTTGCAGCAGGTGCTTTCAGGTGCCGGGGATCTACCTGTGAACAAGACAGAGGAGATCCCTGCCTTCAAAGGCATGCACTCTAACCAAGGAGTGTAAGGCAGTAATACAGTGAACAGTTGTTTCTTCTTTAATGGCTTTATTGAGATACATTTTACATATCATAAAATTCATCCATTTTAAGCACATAATTCAGTAACTTTCAGTAAGTTTACTAGGTGGTATAAAAATCACCATAAATCAGTTTTAGAATATTTTAGCCCCTCCAATAAGGTCCTTCCTGGCCAATTTACAGTTAATCCCAATTCCTACTCCTACCCCTGGCCACCACTAGTCTTTCTGTCTCTATAAATTTGCCTTTTCAGACAAAAGGATGGCAGGTTTGAAGACTGTTATAGTTAGAATGGCCCCCTAAAGAGCTTATAAATTGGTGTCTGGAGTTGATGTAATTGAGGCATGAGGGTTGTAATCCCAGTAGTGGATAAATCCATTCTAATGGATTTATCTGGGTGGTGGACTGGGACGGTAGGGTGTGGCTGGAGTGGGTGGGTCCCTGGGGGTGCAGCCTTGGGGATTCTATATGGCTCCTCCTCCCCCTGCTCTCTCTCTTGCTTCCAGCCTCCATGATGTGAAGAGCAAAGCCTTGTGCTCTTCCTCTCTCCACCTCCCACCACCGTACCCTGAGATCTGTGGTCCCGGACTCACATGGACTGAACCTGAAACTGTAAGAAAATAAATCTTCTTTCCTCTAAGTTATGTGGTCAATCTTCCAGATTATAGCTGTAAGAATGCTGGCCTGAACAAGGACAGCCTCAGCAACACAGGGAGAGTCTCAGCAACCTAGTGAGAAACTTGTTTCAAAAGAGAAAATAAAAAGGGTTTGGAGTGTACCTCAGAGGTAGAATACCCCTGGGTTCAATTTCCAGCACCATAGGGGGGAAAATGCCTTTTCTGAACATTTAAAGAGGTGAAGTCATTCCAGAGATTTCAATTTGAGATAAACAATATGAGTTAAAGGAATCAGAAAGATGTGACTGAGCTACTGGGATTACAGGAACATGCCTGTAATCCCATTACTTGGGAGGATGAGACAGGAGGGTTGCAGGTTCGAGACCAGCCTTAGCAACTTAGAAAGACTCTCAACAACCTAGCAAGACCCTGTTTCAAGTCAAAAAATAAAAAGGGTTGGAGGAGGTTATTAGAGGTAGAATGCCCCTGGGTTCAATCCCCAGTACTATATATATATATAGTACTATATATATATATATATATATATATATATATATATATACACACACACACACACACACACACACACACACACATATTGTTTATATATATACACATATTCATTCCTCGCCGGGGATTGTGGTACATGCTTCTAGTCCCAGTACTTGGGAGGCTGAGAAAGGAGGATCACAGGTTTGAGGCCAGCCTCAGCAATTTAGAGAGACTCTCAGCAACTTAGTGAGAGCCTGTTTCAAAATAAAAAATAAAGCTGGGAGTGGTCATGCATGCTTGTAATCCCAGAACTTGGGAGGCTGAGATAGGAGGATCGCAGGTTCAAAGCCAGTCTCAGCAACTTCTCCAGGCTCTCATCAACCTAGTAAAACCCTGTTTCCAAATAAGAAATAAAAAAATCAGGCTAGGGGTGTAACTTGGAGATAGAATGCCTCTGGGTTCAATCCCCAGTACCAAAAATAAAAAAATAAAATAAAATAAAAAATAAAAAGGACTGGAGGTGTAGCTCAGAGACAGAATTCCCCTGAATTCAATCCTTAGTACCAATATACATACATATATATATATATATATGTATATATACATGTTACATATATATACATTATATATATGTATATATAATATATATGTATATATGTATATATATATATGCATACATACACATATAATCCTCAAACTCCACTAACGAACAAAACCTGGTGCCTTAGCACAATACTCAGATAGAAGAAGAGATAGAGCCAAAAGAGAGTATGTGCTTCAACTCATTCCCAACCCCAGAAGTTAAGCCACGGCTCAGCAGACTTTCAGCCCCAGAGCAGTACTAGGAATGCATGGGTTAGGACTTTGAGGTCAGACAGATTTTCAAATCCCAGTGCTTGGGCTAGGGGTGTAGCTCCGTGGTAGAGCACTTGCCCAGCATTCATGAGGCCCTGGGCTCCATCCCCAGCACTGAGAAAAAGCAAATCCCAGTCCTTCACTTCCTTGCTATGTGATCCAAGTTCCATGTCCTCATCCGCAAAATGGGAATAAAAACTCTAATCTTGCAGGATTGTTTTGAGTATTAAATGTGATAATATACTGAAGCGATCATCGAATGCTTAAAGCATTATAAGTGATGCTATTTGTTTATTCGAAAGCAGGAACTGCAGGCTCAAGAACCAGGCAGGTGAAAGGGAACACAAAGTTATACACTACTTGGTAAGTCAATTTTGACTGACTTGACTACTTCACTTGCCACACTTATGTTAAAAGGAGGATATAGAGCTGGTACTTGGCAGAATTAAACAAAATGACTTGTCATTCAGAAGCAGTCAGGGACAGGAGAAAATGAACCAATTATACAAATTCAGGAGCTTAGAGTACAAGGTGACCATGTACTAGCCTCACCCCAGGGGAGGCACTAAAATCTTGGAGAATTTATTGGATATCTACTGGGACGGAATGAGGGCTGGACCTCTCATATTAAGAGGTAAGAACTCCTGTAGGCATCAGAGTTAGGGCAGCTATTATTATTATTCCCCCATCCCAATTTGGCAGATGAGAAAATGCTCATTTAGAGCTAGGCAGTCAAGGAAGTCCAAGAAGTTGAGAGTCTAGAAAGCTAAAAACATGGAGTGGGGAGGGGATAAAAACTGGGTGGTCCTTTGTCCTAGGGACTTTGGGGGCATACTCACCACCATCTCTCCAAATGCCTTCTAGGATTTCTGAAAACACAGAAATAAAAACCCTGAAAGGAATGTCCTTAGCTAGCAAAACCCATTGACAGGGTAGAGATAGTACCAGCAGTGTCTTCCTGGGTTCTTACTTGTGTACAGTCTCATCTCAGAATTCCAAGATGTAAACTGCTCAGTAAACAATTCAAATGAAATACAAGTAATATTCCTCACCTAGCCCCTGAGGTTTTCAAAAGGTGTTATTAATTGGTACTGATGAAAGAAAAGCCAGTAACCAACCATGGTTCTCTGGCATCTTCTAAGGGGGTGGCTTCACATCTTTGCAAAACCTGAAGAACAGACATTTGAAGAGGCCCACCAGGTAAAGTTTATCCAGCTGAACCGCCCCGAAGGAAGACAGCCCTGGCCTGCTCTGAGAGGGAAGGTCACTGGACAGTGTGCTGTGATCAGGAGACACAGAGGAGCATGTTTTCAAAAGCAAAGCCTCAGCCTTCTTCAGAACTGGGTTTAAATCCTGACTCTGCCACATAAGCAACTGGCTTCTATCTCTCTTTGCCTCAGTTTGCTGCTCTGTAAAATGAGACAAGTTAAAAGTCCCTACATCATAGGGTTGTTATGAGAATTCAAAGAGATAATTCATACAAAGCACTTTGTTGAGTACCTGTTACATGGGTAAGTGCAATAAAAACTGGATTTTCTTATTAGTTTTCATATATTTAAACATACTTGTTTGCTATGCACAGTACTGGGAGCTGGGTACCGGCATACCTGGTGTCAGGGATCACAGTGGATTTGGGAGAATGAACACCTGAGTTTCAATTCTGGCTCTGCCTTTAGTGGTTCAAACATAGTCAAACCCCTTAACCTTCTCGACTTCAGTTCTCTCACCTAGAAAACAGGAGTACTAGTATGTAGGCCAAGTAGTGGTGTGAGGAGCCAACAGGGTTGTGTACAAAAGTGAGATAGTATTACTGATGTGCGGATTACTTGGGTACTTTGTTTCCCTTCCTTCCCTCATTTGGCTCACTTCTTCCAGGCCTCTTTTTTTTTTTTTTTTTCATGTGTGTGTGTGGTACTGGAGGCTGAGCCCAGGGACATTCTACTTCCAAGCTACACTCCTAGCCCTATTTTATTTATTTTGAAACAGGGTCTCACTAAGTTGCTGAGGCTGACCTCGAACCTGAGATCCTCCTGACTCAGCCTCCTAAGTACTGAGTGGATTACAGATGTGTGCCTATTTTCTTTTCTTAGTGGTACAAACCAGGAACAAGTGGAGGGAGGAAGGGCAAACTGACACATACCTCAGTCTGTTTTAGTCTGTATTATTCACCCTATAATATTTTTGATGAGAGTTAAAGATGTAATTGATTCATAGCATAGATTCCCAGAGAGGTGGTATATTTCCATTTTCCAGAGTAAATTTAGGTTAGTAAAAAGAGACCAGAGCTGGGTGTGATGGCGCATGCCTGTAATCCCAGTACTTGGGAGGCTGAGACAGGAGGATCGCAGGTTTGTAGCCAGCTTCAACAACTTAGCAGGACCTTGTCTCCAAATAAAACATAAAATACAGCTGGGGTTGTAGCTCTGAGTTAAAATGCCCCTGGGTTCAATCTCCAGCACCATAAAAAATAAATAAAAAGAAACCAGGTTTGGGGGTCAGATTCGTGTTTCAACTTTTTTTTTAAAAAGTCCTTATTCCATTTCCTTTATACCTGTGTGGCTACTGGTGAATTATTTAACTTCTCTGAGCCTCAATTTCTTCATCCATAAAATAGGTATAGGTACACCTCATATGTAAAGTTGCTAGGTTTTAACACAAAATAGGTAAAATACAGCACATAGATATATTGGGTGTTCAATAAGTGGTAGTCCTTCTAAACTGAGATTATTTGCCTCAACTCTCTCAAGTCCTAGCTATGGTAATGATTTTTAGCACTATTGTTATGCCAGACCCTTTGTCCTGGAGAGACCACCAGGAGACCAAGCCGTATGCAACCGCAGAAGAGCCTTTATTCAAGCTTAAGCTTGGGTGCCCGACATAAACTGACACAACAGTTCAGTACGGGGACCCCAAGCACGTTTTTCCTTCAGTTTTTATAATTCTTAAACAAAGAGCCTCAGTTTCCCTTTGCTAATTGGACAATCCCACGTGGGGTTTCTCTGACCTTTACAATGGTTGGTTATAGATACAGTTGATCATCACAGACTGGTTAGACATTCGCTGTCCTTGTACATTCTATATTGGAAGATGTTTTCTCTAACTTTCCAGACTGTTACAATAATAGTAACCACAATAACCATTAATCTATAGAAGGCCATCTTGACCTCAGTCAGGAGGGTCCCAAGTAAGGACATTTTGTTTTCCCAACAGATGTTTGAGTCAGGGGGTTTTTTACCAAGGACATTCTGTTCTTTTAGCAAAGGCCTGAGTCAGACTTGCTAGCAATTTTGCTTTAACTGTTTAAGTGCCTTTACACTATCAAGGTCTTTTTATGAGATCCAGTCAAGTCATAGCCAGCAGACTCACATCTTCTTCATTTTCTACCCTTCTCTTCAGACCCATGCGTCTTGCCTTTGACATGATCTAATTAATTACATCACTAGATCCTCCTGTCTCAGCTTCCCAAATACCGGGATTACAAGCTTGCGCCACCACGCCTGGCTAATCACCTTCTTTAATGTAGTTGCTGAAGTCATGGGGTAGTGACGGCACTTCTGGAGCCAGGCCTGGTGGTGCACACCTGTTATACCATCTACTTGGGAGACTGGGGCAGGAGGATCTCAAGTTCGCAGCCAGCCTGGGGAAAATAGCAAGACCCTTTCTTGAAAAAACAATTTTTTTAAAGGAAAGGAAAGGCATTTCTTTGTATCCAAAACTGCCCAGAAGAGGGAGGAGCTTCTGGTAGGAGGAGCTTGATGAATGCAGCGACAGGGTTGATTCTCCTCGCCTTTTCTACAGTGTTCATGTCTTTCTTCCTTTCATGTCCTCCTGCTTCTCCCTTGCAGCTCCTGGCGAACGCTTGATGAGTCCTGGCTTAGCAAATAGGCTAAGCCCTCCTCTTAGAAAGCAAGCCCTAGCTTTTATCTTCCTCTGTGGATTTGGGTTTGCCAGAATCAAAGTAACATTAGCACGATTTGTTTGGATTAGCAAGAAGACTTCTAATCCACTCCTTTGCAATATTCCATATTTTAATAACTTTAATAATTACTGCTTCCTTTTTCTAATTAAGAGCTTAGAGACGGAGACCTTGGAGAGGGACCAAAACAGTGATGTTGGGTATTGTGGCGAATGGGAAGAAACGTTTGCATAACAGAATCAATATTCGGAGCTGGCTACAAAGCACTTGGATTTCAATTCTGTGAGCATTTATTGTGCCTGTGCTGTGAACCAGGCCCTGAATGTGGAGATCACCGATGTGGCAGGAGATTCCTCCATCCTGTTTGGGCTTCAACCTGAATGCCCCAGGTCGCATTCTGACAATAGCATAAATTCTAAAACAATATCCTCTGGATATGTAGTTAGCAGTCTGTAGAGTTCAGGGAAAGTCCAGGCCACCTTGCCTCTAGTTTAGGGAAAGGGTAGCTGAGCAAAAGGTCCTATTAGGGAATTGTTCTCAAACTACAAAAGCTAGGTCCAGTTCTTGGCTCCAGGAGCAGCTATGCCTATATTGGGGTGTCTGCTCTCCTGGAAACTAGCCTAAAGGGCCCGACAACCCCCAGGACCCTCAGTTCAACCTTTTCCCACTGATAGCCACAAGGAAGGCAAGTGCTACCCTCTGGGTGTGGGGTTAGCCTGGAGCCTCCTGAGGGCTAAGAGACTGTGCAGGCTGGCAAAGCTGCCAGGCTGGAGCTCAGAGGTGGAAGTGGATCTTCTGTTTCTGTCTCAACCCAGCCCAGACAGAGCCCATACACAGCACACTCAGCCTTCCATGTCCACGTCTTCCATATCTGTGGATTCAGATGACTTTAAATGGAAAATAATTGGAAAAATGCATCTGTACTAAACAATCGCGACTTTTTTCTCATAATTATTCCCTAAACAATATAATATAAAACTATTTATACAACATTTGCATTATTTTAGGTATTATAAGTAATCTAGAGATGATTTAAAGTTTATGGGAGGATGTGCATAGTTACATACAAATACTTCACTATTTTATTTTATTTCATTTTATTTTATTTTATTTTATTATTTTATTTTATTTTATTTTATTTTTGGATACTGGGGATTGAACCTAGGAGCATTCTACCTTTGAACCACACCCCCAGCCCTTTTTATTTTTGAAACAGGGTCTTTCTAGGTTACTGAGAGTCTTGCTAAGGTCCTGAGGTTGGTCTCGAACCTGCAATCCTCCTGTCTCATCCTCCCAAGTACTGGGATCACAGGCATGCACCATCACGCTCAGAAATATGCCATACTTTTATATAAGAGTCTTGAGCATCTGTAGGTTTTAGTAGCTGAGACGAGTTCCTGGAATCAACCCCTCGCAGATACCGAAGGATGACTGTATGTCTTTCTGATTGAAGCGCAGCTCAGAAATGAACTGGCCTGGGATCAGTTCTGGGGTCCTCTACCCCTGGGACCCAGAAACCCACCGTCTTTCCCCTGGGGTCTGCCTTCATGAGCTAAGAAGATTTTACTTTGAACTCTCACTCAAAGAACTGTGTTACCCCCTGCCCCTCAATCATGCTACACCTACTTTTTTTTTAACAAAGCCTCTTTAGTGGCTCCAGAGGGCTTTGCCTTTCTAAGGGAGCCCCTCCAAAGGATTCCAGTTCAACCCTTCTGAGAAATGCCAGCCTCAGGGAGCCAGAGGTGGTTTCTGCCTCTTCCCGTTGAAAAAGAGAGAAAAGCACACAAAGCCATTCTCGAGTGGGCCACCCTTCTGATAGGGAATCCAAATCCCAGAGAGAAATTTGCTGTCCCCTAAACTTCTGAGGAATCAGGCATGGCCAATAACACTCTCACGAAGCAGGGCAGACAACTTGCTAAATAAAGGCTCAGAAAAGCCCTCATTACTTCTGCCATGGTGATCTGGGGAGAGTTTCACAGCAGAGGTATTCAAGCTGGGGCTTTGAGGATAAGAAGGATTTAATAGATGGATATGAAGGGAAATGGCATTGCGAGGGAGAAGCAGAATGAGCCAGCCAGGGGGGCTTAAGATGCAAGCTCTATTTAGGGAATAATGAGGGGCCTGGTATTGATAGAGAGCAGTGTTCATGCAGGGCCAAGTAGGACATGAAGCTGAAAATGTATAAGGGAATGAACGAGCCACGAGGCTGTGAGTGTGTGGTAGGGAGGCGGGGTTTTATTCTGTGGGGGATGGGAAACCACCTCAGCAGTTCGCTGGAGAGAGAAGTGGTCCAGGTGAGTTTCAGGAGGACCACTGCTTATCCTTGTGAAGGATGGAGAAGTAACAACAGGCCGCCGGCTCCAAAGCTCTTGCTACCAACCAGGAAATGAGAAACAAAAACCAGGACAAAAGGAGAGGCGGTGCAGAAAGAGTCAGTGGGTTTCCACAGAGGACTAGCTGAGGCATCATTGTCTGCATCTATGTTTGAGCCCACTCACCAGCCAGCATACAAGTCCCCAGAAAGCAGGAACCATGTCACCTTCATCTTTGTGCCTTTAGTGCTTTATAGAAAAAGCCACCTGGCACAGGAGTGGCTTTTGTTGGAGTATAAATGTTAACATGGCTGGGGGAAGCTCATCAAGTGCCTGTGCATGTATGTCCCTATAACTCTGAACTTCATTATGATGTGTGATTACAATGCACTAATAAAAGTATGTTTTAAAAAAATGTCATCTGGGTGTGGTGGCACACACCTGTAATCTCAGTACTTGGGAGGCTGAAACAGGAGGATTGCAGGTTTGAGGCTAGCCTCAACTATTTAAGAGACCCTGTTTCAAAATAAAAAATAAAAAGGAAAAAGGGCTGGGGGTGCAGCTCTGAGGTATAATGTCCCTGGGTTCAATCCCTAGTACCAAAAAAAAAAAATAGTTAACATGGTGACCTTAGGTGGGCTTCTGCAAATCCTCCCCAAAATACACAGAATTATGTGTGTGCATATATTGTGTACCTTTCTATCAAAGAAGGTCTTTAAGTTTTATCAGGTCCTCAAAGGGCTCTATGACCCAAAAAATGGTTAAGAACAACTTCTCTAGAAATTTGTTGTCTTCATAAATGTTTCTGACTCTTGGTTTCAGTTTTTTTTCTTTCTCTAAGTACCGACTTCCTATTTTAAAAAAGACAGGGTCAACAACATTAAACGCACACTTTGAACGTTATTGCTTTTCATCTGTAGTAAAAAAAAAAACTCCACATATAAATTCGACCACGAATCTGAATTATGCTGAAACACCGAGACATTTTCCCTGCCCATCCCTGACCTCATTCTCCGGTAGCACACCCCATTTCAGAACCTACTGGCTAAGAGCTGATGCTCTGTGAGACCGTGAATCAATTTTAATTTGGACTTTAGCTTCTGCAGCAAGTGCCTTTGAAGAAGCACCTTCCTGAGAATGCCAACTTGCACCTTTCAATTACGGCCAGATAATTAGGATGGAGGCTCGCCTGCCGCCCATTCCATCCCCACAAGGATGGGGGGAGAAGGGACAGACAGAGCATTTCTGGGAAGCCGATACCTTTGCCAAACACTGAAAGGGTCATGTTGTCCAAAGCCAGCCAAAGAAGAAGGTTGTGCCTCTGCATGCTAGAACCACCTGGAGGATGTGGTTTGGATGTCAAACTGTTAGATTACCATCATGCCTCAGTGGCTTAGGGGGTACTACATAACAGAGCCTTTGAACATGGGACTGTCCTGGAAAATCTGGAACATATGTTCTTTGGAAGAAGAAAATAGCATCTGAGCTCCAGAGAATGTGCAGTCTCATTGGAGAGATAAGGAACACAAGTGGGAAAAATACCCACCTGGCAAAGAGACAGAGTAGTGTATGCTGAGTGCAAGGGAAATTCTGTAGATAAGGGAGGGGAGGATAGGAATTCAGAGAAAAGAGCTGCCACTGTGCAGTCAAGTAAGGTGCTCATGGAAAAAGATGCAAGAATGAGGGCAAAGTTTAGGAATTAGCACACTCGTACCTTACACTTTCACATGTAATGTATTTCCTTTCCCTCCAACAGTCAGGGAGGACCTACTATGTGCCAGATACAAGATCACGTGGTTTTACATCTGTTATCTATTAATCATTACAACTACATATGAGGTAGGGATTGTTATTCTCATTTCATGAATGAGGACTAAAGCTCAGAGAAGAGTGAATAACTTTCCTAGAACACACACACACTTACACACGTAAATCCATAGAGACAGAAAACAAATCCATATGGACAGAAGACATCCACAGCGGATGCCAGGGGCAGGGTGGGAGGGAATGGAGACTGCTTAATGGGTACAGGGTTTCCTTTTGGGGTGGTGGAAATGGCTCAGAATCAGGTAGAGACAATGGTTTTTGCAACTATTGAAGTACCAACTGCCACTGAATTGTACATGGTTAATTGTCAACTTTATGTTATGTAAATTTTACCTTGATTTTTAAAAGGATTATGAAAGAAAATTGAAGAACATGAAGCCAAGGAAATGGAAACACCCTGAGCATATTTGGGGAATAATGAGAAGACAGCCAAGAAGAGCAGCTTGATGAGCCAACATTTCCTTCATGACTCAAGTGAAGAATTCAGGTGAAGGCGCAAGTATCTGTCCTTGGTTTAGAGTGAGAATCCCCAGACACCATCACCTGCCTTGCTAATCACAGTAGAAGCTGCCCTCAGGGGTCCAAAATGCTTCTGGTTACATGATGGTTTTAAGAGGGGTGAACGTCACCCTTCCTGTGGGTCACCTAAATTCAGAAGACACCATATTCCACTTGAGCATTCTCGAGTTGGTTCCTTGGTTGCTCAGGGCAACTCTGAATGTCTGTGAATCTTAACTAGTGAGACATCCAGCCAGTCAACCAGCATCCCCTCTCAGCTGGGCTTTCTTCTTGGCCTTCAGGAACAGTGACTCTCACGAAAGGTCTCAGGGGTCAACCGAAATATTTGGTTTGCATTTACTGCCTCTTATGTTGAACATAGTAGACACTAAGGCAAACTGGGGACTTCCCAAGGCCAAGGCACACTCCAAGGCAAATGTTTGCTATCTAAGCCACAGCAAGGCTGGCTACAGACCCATCTCAGAGCTTCATTCCTCTTCCAGACACTTTGGGAAATGTTTGTCTTGACTTTATGCTATTCCCAGAAGTAAGTTTACTATTGACAGTGGCTCCTATTTGTTTAGAATTTCACACAGCAAACAGAAAGTTTCAAGGTCTGGTCTTCTTTCTGGCAGCAAGGAGGGGCAGGTGAGTATGGGCTGTACTGCCCCCTCCCCTTCCTCAGCCTCTGATACCTGGCTTCTCTGCCAGGTCTGCTCTGTAGCTCCGTTTCCTCTGTAACATAGGCTCCACTCCTGGTAGGTGTCCACGGAATAGATCTGGGATGCACGAAGCAAGTTCTCCAGCTGTCCGCTTATGTCCATTATCTGGGTCATGGAAGTGCCCAGAAAGTGCGCCTGATTCAGTTTTGCATGGTGTGTCAGCTATCAGGTTGAAAGACACATTCTGTGTAGAGTCCAGTAAGAGTTCTGTGAGGTTACCAACGTGGTGGCCCACCTGGGATTCCACCCAGTGCCTAGTGCAGTCAAGTGCTCTGCACAGTGACTCCCCTGAACCCACTGAGAGATGACGTGCTGCAGCCTAGGCAATGGCCAGAGAGACATCAACCATCCCAAACGTAACATCTGGTGGAGAGTTCTATGCCAAAACACAGCACAATTCCCCATCAAGTGCTGAGTGGCACACCCAGGAAGAGAACCAACTCGGTGCTATGGATAATGCCCAGTGCCCAACAAGTGCCCAGCTGACGGCCTCCATGGTGCCCAGTGAAGGGCTGGCAAACCTCACACAGTGACACACCTGGGAGGTTCTCTCCCACCCACAACCCCCCTCGCATTATAAAACAAAACAACTCAAGAAAATAGAACAGAAATCTGTTAAGTATAAAATGGAATTCCCTATTCCCTTTCCTTTCCCTCTTACCTCCCATCAATCCCTTTCTCTGGAACTAGCTATTGTTTATTTGGGGTATATCCTTTTCAAGTATGTTCCATGCATTACTCAAACATTACATTATATGCGCATAAGTTTTTATACCTAAAGGATAGTACTAACGCATTCTTCTGAAATATGTTTTTTTTCAATTTAATATGATGTGGTCATCTTTCCATGTTCATACATATGTATTTGTTTCATCTTTGATTAATACATATTTCTCCATAATACAGAGGTATTAATCATTTTTAACCAGGCCTCTGTTGATGGCATTTAGATCATTTCCAGTTTTTCATTGCCACAAACAACATGGCAATTAGCATCCTTTACATTTTTATAATATTGCAAAATTACACTCTAAACAGATTGTAACAATTTACACTTCTTCATAACAAACAGTAGAAATCTTTCAATTGCTTCTGGAAAGCCATCAATTGACTCCACTTGAAGAGATACAGGAGGGGGAAGGTTGCCAAGACCAGCCGCACGTCTCATCAGTCTGTTCAGAATGGGGGTGTCCATTCTCACTGGGCCTGCCTGTGCTCCTCACGTCTTGCAACGTGTCAACTGCAGCCCAGTCCTTGGCACTGCTCTCTCAGCCCACGTGCCCTCACCCTTCCCAGCTGCCAGGTATAAAGATCTGCCCTTGGTGCTCAGGATGCAGGTGTGGCTCACATGGGATCCAGGTCTGCAGTGCCTCCACAGCTGTCTTCAGAGACCCTGTGAGTGATGGGGTTTCCTAAGTGAACATCGCCATCAGCCATCCCTAATTCCCATAGAACAGACCTTCTATATGCCTGACAGGCTTCTGTCTTGGTTCCCGGCTTTCCTGTAGTTCCCACTTGGAATGGAGCCCAACTGGCCAGGTGCTTGCTCTCTCCAGCCCTTCCTTCAGCCCTGCTTTCTGCAGCTCAGCACAGCCCTGCCTCTGATGGCTACGAGGGGATTCCTGAGATTCCCTGCTCTCTTGCTCCTCTCCTTTCTGGGTTGGACTGGCTCAGAATCACCTCGTCCTCTACAACTGGGATTTGGGCAACTGACTAGTCCTACTTTTATCATAGTTGCCAGCCTGTGCTCCCCTCCCTCCTGCAGTGGTAGAAACCAGAATACTTCAGAGCCAGCCTCTCCTCACATTGCATTCATTCATTCATTCATTCATTAAATATTTATTATATGCTACTATATGCCATACGTATTTTCTACCAAGTTTAGAACTTCCTAAAATAACTTACATATACATCAAACTTTATATTTCTCCTGCAATATAGATGGCAAGTTGTTGAAATTCTGTGAATTTATTACCATAGACGGGATATACTTCAGTCTTTCTCTTAACTAAAAAAAAAAAAAAAAGTGCAATGCCGGGCGTGGTGGCGCACGCTTGTAATTCCAGTACTTGGGAGCCTGAGACCGGAGGATCGCAGGTTCACAGCCAGCCTCAGCTACTTAGTGAGGCCCTCCGCAACTTCGTGAGACCCTGTTTCAAAATAAAGGATAAAAAATAGGGCCGGGGGTGTAGCTCGGAGGTAGAATGCCCCTGGGTTCAATCCCCAGTACCACAAAAAAAAAAAGAAGTGGCCAGGCGTAGTGGCGCACGCTTGTAATCCCAGTACTTTGGGAGATGGAGACCGGAGGATCCGGGTTCGCGGCCAGCCTCAGTTCTCTCTCTCTCTCTCTCTCTCTCTCTCTCTCCCTGTCTCTCTCTCTCTCTCTCTCTCTCTCTCTCTCTCT